>OMOT01042596.1:0-12247 GCA_900312575.1 Acanthochaenus luetkenii | reverse complement strand
CAATCATTAAGTTAAACACAAGAGGGCGCGCGCACTACACATAAGAAGACGAAGCGAACCATGTGACCAACAACAGGGGGTCGGAGTTCACAGGAAGTGATGCAATCCATGAAGCAAGGCAGCCTGAGACACGATGCTAATGCTACTGGGCGAACACTAACTTACACCCGCACCAACGACATGGAAACAGAAGTGGACAACTTTCTGAAGGACATTACACCATCGCTAAATATCAGTCCCACAGATTGGAGGAAAGTCAACGGAGGAAGATTCCCACAGCTGGCAAAGTTAGCGCGAAGCTACTTCTGCTGCCTGAGACGTATAGGCCGCACCGGAGGAAGATTCCCAAAGCTGGCAAAGTTAGCGCGAAGCTACTTCTGCTACCCGGGACGTATAGGCCGCACGTGTATTTTCAGCAGCTGGACTCACTGTAAACCGACTGCACATGACTCTGATCATGTAAATATGATTGTATTGTTAAATAAAAACCAACAGGCTTGGATAGTTACTGCACTTATGTAGTTTAAGTTTGAAACTGAGGCCTGAGCTCGTAGTTTGTCGCAGCAAGAGGGAATTTATTATAGCTTTGTTTTCAAAAACGTTTATTTATCTTTATCTATTTCGTAATTATTTAGCAAATATAAGTTCTAATTAAGGCTCATCTTATTTTTTTGTAACGTTATATGTCATAGACGATCGTGTTAGTCACTGATTCGCCTCGGAAGAGTGAGCGAAATTTCTTATTAAAATATCATACTTAAACAAAACAGCGTTCATAATTATGTTTGTGTTATGCCATGAAACGGATGTATTTATCTAATGTTTCAATAAAGTTGTGAGAAAAAAATATGCATTTTGTATTTTCTAATAAGTGATATTCATTAAAAAAAAATTGGTGTATCGTTATCGATTGATCGATTAGTAGTTCATTAACTTTGGCGACTATCGATCAAGGAAATTCCCTAGAATTTGCAACCCTATGTCAGATACTTGTGGGTTTGGAAGGAGACAAAGTGTTTACTGTCAGTTTTAAAGGCTGTACTTATTATGAGAGGAAATGACACGCCATATGGTGAGGGGATAGATAAATCAAATGTCACTGTGCATACTGTAGACGAGTTTCAATGTCGGGTTTCAATGCAATCCAGCGTAATCATATCTAGACACCATCTGAATACGTGACATAATGCCAGGGATAAAGGGGGCCTTACATACACAGTCTGAGTGGAGGGGTGGGCACAGTGTTGTTGACATTATTCTAGAACAACAGTGTTCAAAATGTTTCCGTGTTTATATCATAGGGAACCTGCAGGCTCCTCTGGGCTATGACAAGTTCAGCTACTCCTGGCGCAGTAAGAAGGGCACACGGTTTCACCAGTCGTTAGGAAAGCATTACTCCTCAGGCTATGGCCAGGGAGATACACTGGGCTTCTTCATAGAGCTACCTGATGGCACAGAGACTGCCAAGGCTCTGCCTGATACATACAAGGACAAGGTAACAACTGTGACATTATGAGAAATACATTGACGGCACACACATCTTTCCTCTGACTTTTTTTGTTTGTGTGTTCTCTTTTCAGGCGTTAATTAAGTTCAAGAGCTACCTGTACTTTGAGGAAAAGGACTATGTGGACAAAGCAGAGAAAAGCCTCAAGACCGTCAGCCCCAGCAGGGTTAGCAAACCACTGCCAAGTAATCCATTTAGAAACCCCTGTACTGTTTGCTGTTGTTGACTTGTGACCCCTCTTTCAGATGGTCTTCTATAAGAACGGGGTGAGCCAAGGTGTTGCCTATGAAAATCTGTTTGAAGGCCTCTACTTCCCTGCTATCTCACTCTACAAGAGCTGCACGGTCAGTACAGCATGTTTTGTGGACACATCTACAACCTTACTTTGCATCACAAAGGCATAAGCACTAGAACAATGGTGGAAAATGTATTTTTTTAATGATCTTTACTGAAATAAAATCAAAGTAGATTTTGTATGCATTAATAGTATTCCAAGTAAATGTGTACGTACACTTTTTTTTGCTAGATTGCTCAACTTTATCCCGTCTCTTTGCAGGTATCAGTTAATTTTGGGCCACATTTCAAATACCCTCCCAAGGACATAAAGTACCAGCCGGTGAGAGCATCTGTAAACATGCTCATCCCTTCTCAAATGAATACTACTACATTCAGGGACAATGTTTATATATGGTTGGTCATGTAATTCAGAGCTATTGTTTAATCAACCATCTGTGTTGGTGGTTGTTGTTTTTTTACCTCAGATGAGTGACATGGGCTGGGGAGCTGTGATCGAACACACACTGGCTGATATGCTGTACCATGTAGAGACGGAGGTGGATGGAAGACGCAGCCCTCCATGGGAAGGATGAACACACACAAACACACCTTGAATTCAGTACAGAGCCACCCAGTCATAACATTGGCCCACCTCCAGACAGTAATATTTAAGCATCCCACACTGCAGTATAGGTCAAAAGAGAACATTGTGGCTGATTTCAACTCTGGCAATATCAGTTTTGCGGGATAAGGTAATGGAGGAAAACTTGTTAAAAACCTGATGACTTTGTTCTAAAAAATGATTAAAACTAACTATTTTGGGGGCTTTTTATTTTTTTAATGTATACTTTGATGTAATCCATAATTGTTATGCTGTAGAAAGAAATCTTATCTGGATGTCAGTTTCACAAATATTGTTGCCATGTTGTACCACTGCCGCTCTGTATAGCTGTGGCCAGCCAGACCCACTTCAGCATTTCATACACTAATTCTGCAGACGAGTTGATTCTAAGGTCTTGTGTATTTTGTTTGATCCACTGTGTTTGCCAGCTATTTTTTGGTATTCCGGGTAAAATAAAATTAGAAATAAAGTTGCTACATGGAAAAGGTTGCATTTATTACTGAAATCAGGATTTACAAATATTAACAAAGATGCAGACATTTGTTATTCAAGAATAGCAGGGTATATTATGGCTCAGCTATAATGTTGCAACTGGTGAAAATGTTTTTAGTGTTAGAAAACACGTTTCGGATGTGATGTCTTGAAGGCTACATCTGGTATCGTTTAATCTATCGGTAAATAATGCTTTAAACATGGATGGAACTGCATTGATGCGTGTGCTGAATTGACAACAGTAGTGTTATACATAACACTTTTACCTGAAGACATATGAAGCAAGTATAAGGAGATCAATGACCAAACCCTGAATGGGCCAGTATCAACAACGCACTCTAGCTGCTCTATTTTTGAGTGTAGCCTATTAACGGCAAACTGGCAGATGTGCAGTGATGGGACCGATACAAGCAGCAAGCAACACAAGTTGTGATGGAAGGGGACAAATAGATCTCTGCTTCCATTGTCCTGGATTGGTTGTTGGTTGTGTCGACACAGTCCCTAGAGGGCAGTGCTGACTAGATCTGGTTCCAGGGAGCTTTCACTGGAAAGTAAGGACTGTCTGCTTTGGTCTTCTGACGCCTCTGGTGGCTGCAATTCAAGGAAAGGAGGAGGAAATATTCAACTTTCACACACAAACACATACACACTTTCAACAACAACAAAAAAACAGTAGGTTGTGTTCTCACATGTCTGCGTAAGATGCGGTCCAGCAGGCTGCGTCTGGGGTTCTCGGGGGCCTGGTTCCAGTCCAGGTCTGGAGTACAAGAGCCTTGAGGGCCAAACACATTCAGCTCCTTGAAACACCCCATCTCTATCATCTACAGGGGAGCAAGAGAGAAAAACAAGTCAGTTTCTAGATTCTGTGTGGACAGAAAGTTGGACGTAACTTAGAAAACCTTTTAAACCTCGTTTTGCCAGGAAATAGGGACGCTGCCTGTGTTGAACTTGCAGTAGAAGTCCTCGTCTGTTTGGTCCAGATTGACTCCCTTCACTATAGAGAACTCTTCAATGTCATGCACGTCACTGCAGTACACCAATCTGGGCTACAGCAGAGTACAATGCACAGTGCAGTGAAACAGACAGAGATACAGTGGAGGATAGACCCGCCTAAACTCAGTTTTCCTACTGTTATATTTGCAGAATAAAATGTACCCACCATTTTAGGCGGACATAAATCATAGTATCAAACCGATAAAGAAAATTACAAAGGATAGGGTCTTTTAACGAAGAAAGCACAAATTACCTTTTTTTAATGGTTTTATTTATATTGGTGGATGCTTGTCTTGATCGCCAACTGGAGGCCATAGTTCAGCCTCCTTTTTATTTACTACATCGCTGATCACAGCCTATGTAACAGGTGGCTGGGGTACGTTTCACCACTAGATAAAGAACAACAACTAAATGGGCATTTCAATGAGATCTTGTCTTTATTGTGTCTCATTTAAAGATTTAGAAGTTGAAGTCAGATAAATTGTTTGGGTCCTTACATCGGGTTTAAACGGAGGCTGCACAAATCCTGCCTCTAGCATCCTGAAGTTGATGGTTCGGAAGAAAGGATGAGATTGGACATCTTTTCCCCCTGAGGCCTGGCAACCCAACCTACGTTTTGGGTCTTTGGTTAACAGCTACAGTACAGGAAAGAGGTGAATAATCAATGAACTTCTTGGATTAAAGAGATCTGGATATGTCATTGATGGAAGTTTTGATTCATGTACACAGCCTGCTGTGTTGAGGTTGAGAGAGGGGGGGGGATCTCTAAGAACTCACCGAGCAACAGAAGTCCTTCACGTCACTGCTAAACATCTTCCCATATTCCTCCTCCTCTGTCCGAATCCTTCTCTCCATCACTGATGTTTTCAGATGCTCGCCTCGTGCGTGGAATGGGGGCTGTCCTGCGGTCATTTCGTATACCAGACAACCAAGGCCCCACCAGTCAGGACTCGTCCCATAATACTCATGACCAATCACCTCAGGAGCTGAGATCAGGACGCAAACGAATCAACTCCACAAAAGGACAGCACTACACTTGCAGTGAAAGGTGTTCTCTGTATTGTTTATGTGTGGTATAAGGCAGCGGTTTTCAGTCATCATCATTGAGAGCCACTTGTGTAAGGTACATACCCATGTAGCCCTTAGTGCCCACCCTGCCATACACCAGGCTCCCCTCAGACAGCCTCACAGCCAGGCCCAGGTCAGAGATGCGGATGTGCCCTTGGGTCAACACATGCAAACCATGGAACTGATGTTGTTTTTTGTGTTTACGATGCACTTTCCCCAGAGTCTGCACAATTTGTTTGCCAGCATTTTCTACTCCCCCGCCTCCATGTGCCATACTTGACAGCATTATTAAGGTGTGAGGGAGTATGTAATACTGGAAGTTGGTGCTGATATAAAAATCATGTGACAAATAAGTACCGTAGGCAAAACTCTGGTGGTTCCATGTTTCCAAACATGCCGCCAGGTATGAAGGAACAGGTGCAAACGTTTCTTAAAATAGATTACACCACACCTGACATTGAACTTCCTGAATATGCAATCGCCTAGGTCTGTGCCCATGTCAAAATACCATCAGCAGTATTTCCTGATTCTCTAGTGTAGATGCATCTGAAGAACGAACCAGATTGACCTGAGCGTATTTGTGTCTGGCAGAACTTCACTCATACTGTAAGGTCCCGACCAAATTCACTGTCGCAAACAGCCAATGCTATAAATAGCAAAGCCAAATGCTTGCAGAAATTATTTGGGCATCAATCATGTAATGTCCTGTCTTTTAGACCTAAAAGCTGTTTTCTGATCTGCCACTGGTTATCATGTCACATCTCGTTGATCTGATCAGAGCTATTTATGCCACATGAAATATGAACATAACATTTTAACGTCACTAGTGCCTTTACTCTGAGACTGTACATACCATTGTCATCCAAGAGAATGTTGTCTGGTTTCAGATCCCTGGAACATCAAACATAGCATTGGAATCAGCGAATACATTGCTTTGTGTGCCAGTATCTCCAGGACAGTTGAGGGATAGTCAAGATTTGACATTATGTCACTGCAAGTATGGAAATACACTAACCTATACACTATAGACTTTTGGTGGAGGTGGTTCAGACCACAGCAGACTTCTGCAGCGTAGAACTGCACTTTATCTCTGTCCAGGCCAGGGACACCAATGTTATAAATATGGAACCTCAGGTCCCCACCATTCATCATGGTCAAAACCATACAAAGGGAATGCTTGGTCTCATAGGCGTAAGCCAGACTCACCTAAATGGAGAAAGAGGCCGTGCATGTCAAGTATATATCAGTTAGCGTACTTGAGATAAAAGAAGACAGAGCGTTATACAAAATCGTGTAGACTTTTCCCTGAACGTTTTCTAAAAGACCCAAGAGAGAGAGAGTGAATGAAGGCAGATCAAATTAAGACAATGGAAGATTTAGGAGTCTTACCACAAATCTACTGTCAAGCTCTTCCAGTATCTGTTTCTCGTTGAGTGCCATGGATTCTCCTTTCCTCTTCTTTACATGGGTCTTCTCCAGCTTTTTGCAGGCATACATCTTTCCTGTTGCTCGCACCTGACAAGCCCACACCTGGAGACAAAAACTAAAAGTCAAGACTGTAAAAGAGCGAGAAATATGTCATTGTAAACGTGAGACCATCAGGTGGTATCAAGGTCCTTAATGATAGTGAAAAATGGAATCTGGTATGGAAAAGTGGCAGCTTCCTAAACCAGATGTTTACATTTGGATATGTATTATGGGACGTGTTTAGAACAAGCACTATGAAATTAAATATTGGCATCTGAAAATGGAAAGCAATTGTCTTTAAAGCATTAGGTCCATTAAAGTACAAACTAGATATTATGAATTAATATCCATGACAGACAGTTGAACAGTGTGTGAGTTGTGATTGCAGCCTCACCTCTCCAAACCCTCCCTTTCCCAGTAGTCGGTACTGTCTAAATATGTGCTTGGTGATTGGCTGCCTTCATGAGAGAGACAGGGTGTTATGATTATGAATGGATCAAAAAGTATTGACAAGTCACAAATCAACCATTTCCCCACTACGTTTTGTTCTAAATGGTTTGTGCATAAGTAATGCTGGTTCAGTCAAACATGGCAGAAGAGAGAGGATCTAGAGTGAGGCGGAGTGCAGCACATACAGGCAGGTAAACCAACTGCCCAACCATTGGCCTGTAACAATTACAGCAATAATAAGAATAATAAGAATAATGATAATACTAATTAAAAAATACAAAACAAGTACAGTAATAGGAGGCATGTTGCAGGGCAGGGCATGTTATCATCTTAGCCACCATATGTTTTGTTTATTTTTCTGCAGGATAGTGTTTCCATGAGCTTGGTGTATGAACTTCAATAAAGTCATCATTCAAATAATCATCTATTTTGTTACTTTCCTGCAGTCTGCCATGCTCTGCTCGACCTCCCCTTTAAAGTAGCAGCAATACACTTCAGTTTTACAGAATATATATACAGTATACATTCAGAACCAATCAAAACCAATAGTTCCCAGCCAATGAATTGTCCACGGCACTCTGTCTCATTGCAAACATTAAAACACCTTTATTTCCCATGGCAAGAATAGATAAAAGCATTGCACCAACACATTGCTGACTACGTCTGTCCTTCTTCAGGAAACAGGGCCAGACTAGGCTGCAACGCATCGGTGCAATGTTTTTAATTGGACATTTGTTTCACTGGGAACTACTGACTGACTGGATCTTTGTCTATATTTACAATGACTTCCCATACATCTAACCTGTCCATTCTACAGTAATGACCCAATGCAGCGATCCGTCATTTATTCGTTTATTTCATTTATTTTGGGTGGAAAAGGAAAAACAATATATCACGCCTACTCCAGAGAGGGGTAATTGATTATGCTCAGCTGGCAGTAGAGCAATATTACAGCAAACTGCAATATTGTGTCAATTTCTGACCATGATATGGATAAAATACATATATTACAAGTCTGCTTGCCCACACTTTTACCCCCATTCCATGTATGATGTACACACATAAATGTTCAAATAAGACATGGGAGAATGCACATACACTGACCTCTCTAACATCTTCCATTGTAGAAAGCGGTCAAAAAACATGCTTTCCTGGTATTGGAAGAAGGGACGTCCACTAAGGTATTTATGTAGATCTCTACAACAAAGAGGTTTGTTGTTATTACTTAGAGGCGTGTTCACACACACACACACACACACACACACACACACACACACCCACCCACCAAGTATAGACTTACTCCCTGCAGTCATGAAAGATGTCCCCGCAGGGATCAAGCTCCAGATTCTTCATGCAACTCTGTTCGTGCTTCTGTACCACCTCCACACACTGGTGGGACTGAGGACACACATATCATGTTGTTAAAACTGCACGTAGAACATATTGTGGCATTTGGTACATAGGGACCAACTTGCCAAAAGGAACTGAGATTGGTTTTGTATCAGTGACCAAAGTGTGCATTATGGCTGATAGGGTCAGCTGAAATCAAACATGCATGTTTCTGGGTGGATGTACAACTACTTTGAGAATACTTGTAAACTATTCTGTTCCAAAGTACTATGTGGCAATGCAAGGTGTTTTTTTTCTCTCGTGTTTTTCTTCTTCTTTTGAGTAAAAATAAGCATCAATGTTCAAACATCCATTCACACAAATATTTGTACCAAGAAGAAAGTATTTAAAGTCTGTGTAAGGATTAAAAGCACTTATAGTTCTCAGACCCGACTCGTGAGGAATCTCTGAATGATGCGGATGCCACAATGTTCCCTCTCCTCATCTGATTTGGTCTCAAAGTTTTCCTGAAGGAGGTATAAATAAAATACACACAAACAGAAATACAGTATGTATACAGGTCATCGAGAGAAAGAATCAGCATTTATTAAATATGTGGACTCTAGGCAATTCTAAATAGATGAGTTTATACTGTCATTACAAAATGAATTCCTCCAGTGTCCTAAACCAGTGCATGTTAATCAGGACATACGACAAAGACATTTACATAACTGGTTATCATTGACATCACTACACCAAAATAAATTTCCCATGCGTAATATGCCAAACCTTCTTTCTTGTCTCTAACCATCTTTCCATCATTCACGTCATGTCAAAGACTTCCATTCTACTTAACTCAATTAGTTGCTTTTGTGTTCATAATATTTTGATACTATTTTTTTGAGGTATATCCCACTAAAAATGTGTTTCATTTAAGTCAATGCCAAATTATTTCTGCACTATTTACTCCGGCTTATATCCAACCAGAACTTCTATTGGACTTTCATTTTGTTCCACATGTTGGCCTTCTTTATGTTGCAAGCAACGTTTTCATGTTACTTCTTCTTCTTAAATATGGTACTCCAAGTTCATATCACTAGCTACACTACCCTTAAGATTTCATTGTACAGTATTTCTAAATATTTAAAATGCCATTTTTGCCTGCATTTCTTTCTTCCATGCAATGCTCTGTCATATTTTCAGTATCCCAACATGATTTTTCCTCTGACTATTCTGAGTACTTGTATACTATACCTTTGCTTACACAACTTGACATAACTAAATGAACCATCACAAAGGGCCCTGCCTTACTGTGCCCATAAGCACACAAAATCTATTATATATAATATAATCTTTTTCTAGCTTTGAACTCTACAACTAAACCACATCGTCCAGAAAAGGGGTCAACAGATTTGACTGTACCAATGCATCCTGCAAGGATATGTGGTTTAGCAGATCAGGCCGACTCCAACAGAAGAGCTGGAACAGTTTCTTGCCGACAGGCTGCTTCACACATAGACTGAAGTAGTCTCGTCCTGACACAAGAACACAACATGCAACATGATGTGAAACCACACAATAAACCAAGAGATGTATGGACTCGTGAAACACACATTGCCTACACACACCGATGTTCATGGCCAGCTCCATACACTGGGTAATGTGAGGAAAGCGAAGCATCTCCTTCCATTTCCAACTTCTCCCTTTTCCTCCTCCACCTACAGAGAGCAGGCGTTGAAAGAGAGTGGCAGGGGAGTGAAAAAGGATTGTGCACGCACCCGTTTCGCCATCTTGGGTTATGAGGGTATGAAAATACACATGCAAAGCTGAGCTATCCATTGAGAATGATCATTAATAGCTCGGCCTAACACGTCTATTTTCAGTATGCGCACGTGCCTGTGTGTCTAGCCCATCTGGTTTCAGACAATAGTATGCTCCACTACAGTGAATAACCTATTAATAGCCCTGGGAACAGGTAAGCAAAGCCTGTGGGACCACATTACTCAGCAAGTTACGTTCAAACAGAAATGCACATGCTGTCACCTGCAAGCAGATTACATCTGGAACTTCACTCAAAGCATATTTGTTTACCACTGAAGATCTCTATATTGACAGCCGATATATATTTCAGTGTTTCAGGAGAACTGAAATGTTCTGCACATCTCTGCTTAAAATCGCGATGAGCGAATGGGTTCCTGTTCAATGGCTGCTTAGACGCTTCCTCCCCCGAGCCTAAATAATGATTACGGTTGAGACAAGTCTTTGAGGAAGAGGAAATAGGGCCAAAGAAAATGACAGCAGAGGGGTTCAAAGGTATCAATCAGTGCCTGTTTCATCACCCTTACACACCATGTCCTCAGAGGAAGTCACAGTCCCCAGACCCCCCATCCGAAACATCCAAAACATCTCTAGAGAAACCATACTCCACATCTGTGATCCATGTCAAGGAGTGGCGGCCGGTGTAAGAAAATGGTTCTGATTAGTGTCATTGATCAAACACAATATGCACCACTTGTTTGTTTTGTCTAAACTCCAACTGGACAGCTATGTGTGCTAAAACAAATCTAACCTGTTTATGATTCAAAAATACAATTTAAAAAAAAGAGTAAATTATGTTACAAACACTTATACATTGATATATTTCAGTTGAATCTCTGATTTAAAAAATAAAACACAAAATTCAAAACGCTCACCTTCCCTGGCTCTAATAAGAGCGGTATTAGCCACCATGCTTTCGATCTCCATGTAGGTTTTTGTGTATTGAAAGTTTGCTTTCTCTTATTTTCCCAAACTGCAGCGCACATAGACAATACGCTGACTGTAAAAAAATAAATAGAAATACAATAATAATAATAATATACAATTTGACCAGCTACAACAAAACAGCTGTATGTTGAGTTTAAATAATGGCTGCAGCCCGCACAGGTATGACGCCCGAATGCGTCTTTGAGTCGCTGTCAAAGTTTCCTTGTGGCTCACAAATGAATGAAGTTGCATGTTTGCATGACAGCTTACTCCCGTCACAGGTCACTCCCTCAAAACACCGGAGCTCACTCGCATCATTTGCTCGTCGTCTGTGATGCTGGTTTCGGCCCATCCCGAACCCGACAGAATGTGCTATCTGCGCTACACTGACGTTGTAGGACGTTATCTTGCATAATGTTATATCTTTTGGAAGTTTTTTTTAGTACGCTATTAGTACACTTCTTTCAACCTAAAAAATTATATCCGAATATGTTTTTATTTTACTTGTGTTATACTTGCACTTGAAGAACAGTATACTTAGTATAGGCTGTATACCTTTAATGCTGCTTAGAGTTATTGGAATACTTTGTACACTTTTACAAAAGGTAGTCTGTATACTTAGGCTTACTTACTTACTTACGACTTAATGATAGGTCCTACCAGAAGCCAATTCAATCATCCTCCAGTATACTAAAAGTATAAAGATATAACTAAGTTAACTTAAAGTCAACGGCTGCGGTGACGCCTGAATTTCCCCAACGGGACCAATAAAGCGCAATCTAGCAACAAAATAGTACACGTGAGAGTAAATTAACAGCCTAGTTTACCAAAGTTAGTTCACTTCGTATGCTTAAGTAGATTTAACGAACTGTAGGGTGTGTGTGCATGGTTCATCCTTTTTCCTCTCATCCATTTCATAAACAAATAAACAATGGCGTATATTCTATTTGTAACCATTTGTAAAGTTTGAAATATTAAATACAATCCCCGGGACGAACGGAAGATGGCGACAAACGCCACCGGTGATTCTGCGAGACCCCACTTTGAAATCAGAATCACGAGACGAGCAACTTGTAGGCTGCGGGAGAAGACGGGGTCGTCCATTGTCTGTCCCGGGTGAACGGACCCGCGTTCTTAGGGTCGTCCATTGTCTGTCCCGGGTGAACGGACCCGCGTTCTTAGGGTCGTCCATTCACGAGGACTTGTTGAGACGCGGTGAAGATGTCCTCTCCATCCACCCGCTGGAGTTAGACGACTCAACATGGCCGCGGCTCAGCTCGTCCTGTAGCGTCCACCAG
>OMOT01042592.1:0-12851 GCA_900312575.1 Acanthochaenus luetkenii | reverse complement strand
AGAGAGAGAGAGAGAGAGAGAGAGAGAGAGAGAGAGAGATGAGCAGAGGACTCTCGTGACTGTTAGTAAATCTAAAGCGTAACTTCATTTCTCAACCTTTATTGCTTTCTTGCACGAGCACCCAGAGCGTGCACACGACGTTTCAGTGGTATATCAGCGTCCTCGCGGCGCCTTTCTAATATGCTGGAGGTATCCTGAGACGTGCATGTCCATCAGTCAAAGCTGACCACCGTCAGTGCACCTTAGTCTCCGACATGAACAACTCAGAACACACAAAGGAGAGAAAACTCGGAGCCAAACGTCACAAATTCATCTGGAGGAGTTATAACTAAGGGGGTTTTCATGCTCAGAATTGGTCTCCAGACTCATTTGCAGAGGTGAGCCGGAGCCAAATTGAGGTCAGGAAAAAGGTAGTGATGTTAACAGCCAATTAATCTGCTTTCAACAAGCTTTTTAATTAAAAGACAGAAAAGTCAGTTAGAGGTAGTCTTCCCATCCCGGCCACTGATCGAAACAGGAAATGATTGCCATTTTAGTAAAAGGAATCAATTGATTTATCTGCAGTATTACAATTAGTAGAATTCTCTTCTTGACAATGAGGTCAGACAGACGTTTTATCACTAAGCAGGTTTTTGACGGCTGTGATCATTTACTGCACTGAAATATTGAGTAACACATTTCGGGCAATGGTTATTTTTTTGGCAAAATGAATACAAAACGTTTAGAAATAAAGCCCTTCTCACATCCCTCAACACTACCTGCGACCTTTGCTATGAGAACGCACTGTGGCTTTGTAAGATGTCCAGGTTCATGTCCTCGCTCCAGATGTTCTTGAGAACGCCAACAGCCCTCATTACCATAGAGACACGCAGGTCTTGACTTTGAAAATGTCACCCGGAACATAAACCGATTTATCAAACTGGCCAACGTCCGCACTGTCACATTTGAACCCTGAGCTGTGATCAGTCAAACTGGCGTGCAACATTGTAGGCCTGGAAATTATGTTCGGATGTCTTATGATCGTAACACTCAAGTCATTGTTGAGGCTCGTTCCTCTATCGTTGGGTTTTGCCTCTCCGATGTTATATGCCAAACGGATCTCGGGATTTTCTAAAAACAATGAATAATTCCATGGAAAATGTAAGGAGACACTAAGCTCTCATAATGAGCAAACAAAATGAGGCTGTGACTTCCGTCTTCGTACCATCTTCCCACTGTCCTATGGTTTACAGAAAATCAAGTAACTGGGTTCATTTCAAGGCACAGGGGTCTTAAAAAAATGAAACTACTGACCTTTTTCTTCCCCTCTTTACATTAATCCATACTGTTTACCATTTCAGCCCACTGACAGTAGAAGTCAATATATTCTAGCATCAGGGTTAGTGATGTTATGTCCAATACAGTTCCAATGTTTCATTTAAAACAACTAACCCAACTGTAATAATACTACTAATACACTTTATTTATAAAGAGCTTGTCTTTTGTAACAGAGTGTTTTTACAGAAGAAATGATAAAACAGGTACAATGATTAAGATGACTCAATGATTCAATACTTTATTCAAGTATTGGAGTACAACATCATTACAAATCCTTTTGCTGTCGATGTTGTATAGCATGTTTGCTCACATTGTTTATAACGGAAGAATCAACTCACATAGGAAGGGACAGTGCATAGAGGGAGATAACAGAACTGACCCTGTATCAATGTCTACAATCTGGTTAATTAAACTATGGGCGGCGGCCAAAGATGAGTCACACACCTACTTCTGATGGATCTCCGCCTGAAGAAATAGCATAAGTGATGAGTGTGGGCTCCGTGACCTGAAACTATTATTTTGTATGGCTAAAACACTTAAGGAACTCCTGGTAAAAGACGGGGCTCTAAAAGCCTTTATATAAGACCGTAAAGTCCTGTAAAATATAGCACACATTGCCAGTGAGGTAGACTCGCAATGATTCAAACTTCCTTTAAATGGACTTTGGTATTAAAAATATTATTGCATTATTTAAAGGATGGGGAGTCCGACTGTTATGACTAAGTAGTTTAAATGTGGCGCTTGGCAAACTGGCAGTTGGAAATCATTGTTCCAGGAGAAACGTCAATGATATTCCCTTTATTCTCTTTAGCTAATAATACGGCGAGTAATTGGCGAGAACCATTCTGTCTTTCTTTCTTTCAATGGACACAGAAGATCCAAACAGCGTTGAAACTCTGCCAGAACTGCAACTCCGCAACATTTCCACGAACACAATACTAAGGTTGTGAGCAGATTGTCCACCTGTGTGTTTGCCGGCTGGCATATATCTTGTTTCTCCTCACCGTCTGCTGTCACGAGGAGCAGAATGCGAGGCTGGACCTTCTACAAAGTGACACGGAGATGTGATGGGATATTGTATGCGACAGGGAGGAAAATGACGCGCCGCCATGCGCCCGCCTTGCCATGCGGCTCATCTCATTACCCCAGCCACCCTGTCGACAAGGGGAACATAATTAATCTTCATTGAGCCACGGGGCCGTCTTCCTGACAGGCTAAATGATTGAGGCAGCAGAGGGGTGGATAACAATGTCCTCCAGCGTGGCACTGAAGTGGAATTCAATGGAGTTTACCGGTAGGCTGAGGAAACATGGCTAGTTGTGGCTCACAGCAACCGTTGGCCCTCAATGGGGGTAAAGGGCAGACCGACAACACATACGTATGGGTTACGTTACATCAGAGCGAAGGTTGTTCTCTCAGAATAAATGTATTTTTTTTATTAACCACGTGTTGCAATGGCTTACAGTAGGTAATACGTTTTGAATCTGCCTCAAGTCAAGGTGCTGCTGAGGTGCTAAGATGTTTTGTTGTTTTCCTTTATCTTTCCAAAGACGTGTAGGCACGGCAACCCACTTATTTGACTAGTCGAATAATTCATTCCAGCCTCAATCTCCCCGGACAAAAAGAGTCAGGGTTCTGTTTACGTCCTGGCAGCAACCAGAGAGTGATCAATCCACCAAATCGATCGGGACTCCTTTTGAGCTCGTCAGTTTATTGCATTGCAAAACGGCCTGGAGAAAAACAATTTATTCCACCAATAATGGCATGCATGCATGTGTATAATGTGATTTCACACTTGACTTCCAATGATGCTTTCAGAGTGTTTGACAAACCTTGATCAAGTTGCTGAATGAAAGGTCTGAACTACAATCTCACTTCTGGACTTGTTTGCTGTAATAAATATAAATAGTAATAATGGTTAGTTTGGTCCTTTAAGAAGTCATAATTATACGCTAACCCTTATCTCTACTTGCTTAAAGGCAATACACAGGCCATAATGGTCCTTTCCTTTAGCTTGGATTTGATACATGACAATGAGACAAAGTGATGTGTGGGCAGATTCCCAGCACAAAGAGCTGTTATTAACCAGAAGTCTTACACAAACACATGTTCCGATGTTGTTACATGTGCAACTGGATATTAAATCAGACCACTGTGTCAATTGTTGATTCGCGGCACAACAAATACACATTTCTTCAATCCCCCACAGATGGGCAAATGTTGTGCCACTGGAACGTTGTAAATAGGCTCAGAGTATTCTAATGAGACAAAAACCTCCAACCCTTCATTATTCAGCAAACACAGCATCGGCCACTGAACACATTAAATATTCTATGGGTCACTGGTTCATGCATCCAAAAGCACTATGATGGGGAAACCGGCTTAAAAGTCTATTAAGTAATCCTCTTTTAGGAAGTACATCCTGCAGTGTACACATTTAGACATTCAGACAACCAGCCATGCAGGTCATCTTGCTCAGCATCCCTGTCATACAGAATAAACAGGGTTAAAAACATATCTTCTATCAACTGCAATATAAGCCATGGGTCACATACAATATATAATATATGATATACAATGCTCAGCGGGATTATGGTTCAAATGAAGTCCTTCAAAAAGTATTAATTTGTATACTGCGTACACAGCTGCATGTTTCAAAACCCTTTCTTTCACTGGATGAGCTCCATATTCAGCACAATGCCTCTGTTAATTTACCGGATGAACGCATACTGTGACTCCATGAAATACAGTCAGACATCATCAAGGACAAACACAAACATTTCTCTCCAACAACCAGTTCCCCATCGGTCCGTTACTCTGCCTCGCAGACACTAAATGTCACGGATTAGCCGCGTGCTTATCATAACGTCTGTCACCCTAATAGTTCCTCTCCCAATGCTCTCTAAATTCAGAATCAGAGGTTATGCCGACAGCTCCATCAACAACACGCTGAAGTTATTTGCTCAAATGGAACAGAATAACGAGGGGACCATTGCATTTTCATTCAAGCGAAGCATTTATTTGCACATTGTGGACAGGATTGATAACATAATCAAAAGGTCAGGTAAGCCATGGAGATAAAAGACATTACCTCGTGATTTACT
Organism: Acanthochaenus luetkenii; assembly: GCA_900312575.1. Classification (NCBI taxonomy): domain Eukaryota; kingdom Metazoa; phylum Chordata; class Actinopteri; order Beryciformes; family Stephanoberycidae; genus Acanthochaenus; species Acanthochaenus luetkenii. The sequence goes on along the minus strand of OMOT01042592.1, from coordinate 8,430 downwards.
GCTCTGTATACATTGTGTTCAAAATGGTAGAGCATTAGCATAAAGCATCAGACATCAACTTTATTCATTACATTATTCAGACTTCATCCAGCTCATCAGCTGCAGCAGTAACGATGACGTTCTGCTCCAGAATGTCCCTCTCTATGTCGCTTCTACTGTCTGTCCTTCAGAAGGACAGACACTAATGGTGCCTTTTGTACGGTTGCTTTTACTGGTGCCACCATTGGAGGATCCCAATGCAGCGTTTGTCCCCACGCCACCGCCACCGCCACCGCCAATTATTCCACTATACAGAATTTTTCATCATCATTGATAACCAATCTTCATACATTTAGTGTATATTCTGAAAAGAGGGTCTGATTACACTAAAATGTCCCACAAACACTTTATTTGGACTTTGCATCAGCATGTTTAAGTAAAGGACCACAGTATATACAACATAGCTTGTAAAACATTGTGGGAGATGAAGTAAATGGGGGATAAATCATCTGACTACATGCAGCAAGAGTCTAATATGTTCACATGCCATGGGCAGAACTACTCACTGGGCAATAAACTAGAAACATTTGTCAAAGATGACATAGTGACCTGTTAATACCCTCTGGAGGTTCGCTGACAGCCCTATACGATCCAGTGAATGTTGGACACGGTTGTATTAACAGCCACACATACTCTTCCCAGTCCCTTAATGGCACGAACAATCTAAATACATTCCTAAGCCTTGTACTTTGCTGCGTAATTCGGATAAAATGGCTTGGGAGCAATTTACTTGGTGCTTAAGACTGGATTACATTTCATGCATTGATTTATCTCAGGTTTATCTCAGGTATACCTTGGCTGGAAGAACCAATTAAGTGGAGGTAGTGTTTGGAGCACAGATTAGTGTTGAAAACTCCACGCTATTCTTTACAGACATTATGCCCAAGCATTCCCATTGGCTAGTGATGGTCATATGCAGGACTATAAATAGATGAGGTGGTTTGTTCCCATCCAATAGTGATGGGCATTCCGAGTCTTTTTGAGGAGCCGTCTCATTTTGCGGTTTGATTTAGCATTTACAACGTGCGAGTGTGGGACGCATGAGTCAGTGAACTGAATACCTTATTTGGCTTTACAGGAATTTGTCTTGCACTTATACCGTAACAGATGTAAAAGGCCAACTGCATAATTGCACAGCTCATATAATTGACAGATCATAAAAAATGTAAGTGTGCTTAAAAGCAACAGCATTAAACAAAGAGATACATTATACACTGTTATTGCAGCTAACATTGTTTTTTTTAATGCAATGTTGTCATTGGTTATGTTGACTAATCCAGTCTGCATAGATCAATATGTTTGCTTAGACATTGACAAAAATAATAAAATACCCCACACAAAGATGTTGCTCTTATTTGGCTACAAAATATTTGCATATTAATTAGCCGACTTGGGAGAAAAGAAATGCCTTGTTTCAAAACGTATCGAGCGTTGCGGAAGCTGTCAGTGTCAAGACTGATTGACGTGAGTTTTCCATATGACTTTGTTCACTCAAACGCTTAAGAACCTGTAAAAGAGTTGTGCTTGTGCATTAACGTAATTGCATGAACTGCAGCGCTCACATTGCCACTGCCGTCTCGTCACATAACATTAGCAAACGGGGGGAAAAAGAGCCAAACTAAATGGACTGTTCACTGAAAGACAGCTGTTCAAAAAGAGTCTTTATTTCGTGAACGACCCACCTCTAATAGGCAACATGGTCCGTATTAAGTAATTTATGACCCCTATAGGACCAGTAGGAATTGCAACAACATCAGAAGAAACGTTCTCCCCCAACACAAGTCTCTGGCACCTTTTTCACAATAGAGATGAGTAAGCGAGCTAATTTGAGAGCCAACAGAAATATCTAGAGAAGAAGTAATATAACACGATGCAAATTACTGTAATAATACTGTTTTGTCATTTGCTATTTTGGGTTGAGAACAAGGTATTTTACCCTTCGTAGACACCGATTGATCCTTCGATCTCTCCGCCTGGGGCGTCTTAGTAGGCCAACAGTTTGCCTAAATAGATCTAAATATGCCGCCACAGGAAGCTTTTTCCCCCCGATACAGATAGATAGAGAGAGAGAGCAATAAAGATATATAGAGATTACTAAATCAGTAAACAATATGGTGTGACTGCTATAAAGCACCTTGATATAGGGGCAACGCACTGAATCCTGACTACGTTGATTAGCTTACATGCTGGGTAATCAGGAACAATTACAATTCAAAAACTGACATGACATCTTGACAATTTTGAACAAACTCATATATGAAATTCTCACAAATATTAAAAGATAAGTTAGCGCTACTGGTATACACATCCAAGTAGTGATATGAAGGTGCTCTGCGGTGGAATCCAGTGATCGCCATTGAATATGACATGTCGATATTAGCCACGGACGCAAATGACCCCAAATGGAGTGACCGGGGTGACTGCTTCGACGTTTTGTTTACGCTCCTTTTCACAAATACAGAAGACACTAAGACTGTCCTACACCAACTGACCTCAAACGGTTTCCACTGCTGTCAGAGGAGCACCTGTGGCATCAGACGGACCTATCACAGACCCGTATGAACAGATGGGCTCCGCTACCTCGTTAGTACCCACAATCCACAGGGCCTCATCAGTTTCTGATTGAGCTCCGATCATGAATATTCATGAATATGCTTTTCTCCCTGACAATGTGATGGGAGTTAGGGCCAAAGTTCCATCGCGCATATGTGGAGGAGGGTGGGACCAGGAGGTGACGGACTCCTCCATTAGCCGACTTGTCACTCATCGTCTGTTGACCCATCCTCACAAACACAGATGACCACGGTGGGTTCAACGTCGTGTCAGTCCGCGGCTTCCTTATTTTGTTTGCTGTCCCACATTTTAATCTGATCCGCTGATTGCTTTTTGCCCGCCTTGGCTGCCGGCCCCACAGAGCCCAATCAGAGGGCCGGAGTTTTATGTCACTGCTGCCCAAACAACTGGACAGATTATGCTAATGCCGCCACATCCGAAGGGCAGTGTGAGCCTCGGCGGCACCGAGACCCGGTCCCGGTCAAGGGCATATGACAGACAGACTCATTTCTCATCCCAGGGATAGGCTATCTTTCTTCAGAACATTTTAAATGTACAGTGTGAACGGTTTGGTAAACTGCACCGATTCCAGTTAATCCCCCCCCTTCTGTCACTCTGAGTGTCTCAGGAGGTCTTGGTCACAGTGCTCGGCGAATGTTAAACAGTAAAAGGGCGGTTGAATGGAATAGAGGCATTCTCTCGTTTATTTCCTTTCATTGTGTTGCCTGAAAGTCCTTCACCTGCCTCTGAATTCGAGTTAGACATTTTTCAACCCTCCAGTATTCATACGGTCTGAACAACGAGCAGAAAACCTGGGCAGAGTTAGAGTCTGACCTCTGAGGAGCATTAGATAAAGAACACCTCTGGGTCAGTAAAGAGTAGCCTTCCATTCATTATTGGAGACCTTTTCTTCCTTGTCTGCTTGGTTTGGTTTACAAAAGATGAATGTCCTTGGTGCCAGTACAGCTTTTATTTGCCTGCATCATAGCCTATATGACTAACTGAATATTATCTATCTCAGAAAATTCAAAATGGATCTCAAAATTCATCCACACACTCTGACAACTGACTAGTGGCTACATCCCGGTCTCAATATCCATTAGACCTTTAGCTCAAAGGCTAAAGGCTCTGGGGTTTAGCCTGCATTTGAGTGACGCTCCTGTCCTGAATCAGGCTTTGATGTTGCCTCACAGTTTCATGGCTTGTGCCAAACCATATTCTTCCCTCAAACTTTCTAATCACACTTAAGTTATTAACATGCACATGCAGCTTTATGCAAGATTCAGTCACTTTATTCCCAGACTCTCCTCAATACTCGATTCTTCTTTGCCAGCCTTCTATACCCAGCCTGTCCATACTACATTTCCGGACTCATTCATTGCTTCATCTTGTTGTCCACTCATTATGTTCAAGATGGAAATAAAGCATAAATATAACGAGTATCTGATGGATCTGCTGATGCTCTGACCTGTTGACTGACTGAACAATATATTTGCCATATTTCAGTTAGTCAACTCACGTACCGTATAGGACATTTTCATTGAGAATAAATGTAAATATTGATTACATTTTTGAGTCAAGGCTTGGTTTTGTATCGCTCCCTGTGAAGTGTAACTTCAATGCAACCCCTCATGGGGAACCATAAAGACACAGAGACCACAGGTGGATACTGTGTAGAGGATGTCGATAATGAGGGATACAATAAAGCTAGCAAAGTCACTGTGACCATAAAGTTAACGATGAATTCTGCCTGTTCAACAATTCTTTGTTTCCTAATTGATAGCAAATAGATTGAATATATATATATATATATATTTCCTTCCCTCTAAGCCATTGTATAAGCAAATCTGAGCTCAAGCTCGGCTTTTTACATTCTGCACTTCACAATACAAAATTGCCCTTGTACCTCACAGTGGTATGAACTTAGAATGCATAATGCCTTGTCCCGTGGTCGTGTTATTTTATATCTGTTAAAGCACAACAGTCTTTGGCTGAATATACTTGGCTTATAGTATTTTTTTCTGCAGTGGGCCATATAGCCCCAAGCCTCATCTAAATTAGTATCCAGGCAGCGTACATGCAGAGACAGAAAGGCAGGCAGGCGGAGGCCTTGAGGAAGCACAGTCAGTTGCATGGCCTTGCTACTCCTCATTAGAAACATGGGGGAATGAGGTGGGACAATACACCGAGGACTCAAGAATGCTCCCGCTCATTCTCCCTCAAACACGCACATGCATTGCAAACATATGGCCATGGGATGAATAATAGATCCGCACTTCAAAGTGTGGACTCTCTCTGCAGGAGTTTTCAATGCCCAGGGCTTGAGTAGATCAGTCCTGCAAGTTTCTCCCTCTGTCTCGTCTCCCTCTCAGTCCCGGCCTGGCCAAGGTTCTCGACACCTTCTGACCTCTCAGCGGTGTCCGGCCCGTGAGACAGGCAGTGCGCGTCTGTATGAATGTTTCATGAGACACAGGCACACAAAGTATGCATATGAAGGAATAGTTATACGAGTGTGTTTATGTGTGTGTCTATGTGAGCGTGCGTATACGTGGTTAAACCCAAAACGTTACTCTGTTTACAACGGTGAACATATTATACTGGGCGTAAACATTCTGTCCCAACCTTGCAGCTCCTCCCAACGTGCAAGAATCAAAAAGAACAAAAGGAATGAAAAGAAATGCAGCTACTCTTAGGGAACACTTGAGGAAGCTTTCATATATTTTTTTTAACATATTTCGTAATGTAATATCTGACAAAAAACTGATCAGAGACCTTGTTCTTTTTTTAGGTGGTGCACAGAAATGTGTGTGTATGTCCGACCCACACACAGGGAGCCTGCTTCATATCTTAATTGTATCTCAGCGAATGTGCATGACCTCAAAACAAACTATAGCTCTGATGACTCTCCTCTTCTGTGTAGATTTCCCCACTGAGATGAAAGCACTGCATGTTGTGCAAATGAAAAAGCAGATTGTGCTTAAAGCGGACTGTTCAAAGAGAGGAATATTGATTGAAGCAGAAACCCAGAGCCGGTAACCCGCAACTCTCTCCCAGCATCCCAGGTTTGCTTCGTTAATGCAGGTATATTGATTGACGCAGGTTCAGCTGACGAACATCTAACAAGATATGGCTCTATACATCAGTGTGGTTGGGACTAAGTTCCAGTGAATAACACAATATTGTCCTAATTTCCCTTGTTGCATGGAATATAGAGTAATTGTCTCCTATTTTATTTCAGTGCGATTGATGCGTTTGGTTCGTCTATAAAGGCAATATAAATGCTGGTATGTTTCATTGGGTTCATTCTCAATGAAGTTGAATCTCTACACAGTCTATTATAAATAAATCAGCATACAGATACAATGTATGTAATTGTTGTGGAAAGGCCAATTATGAAAAGTATTCTGTAATAAAATAGTGTATTTTCATTGCTTGTATCATATAAACATTTTATACAAATAAAATGGATGCTTTAAAAACAGAACCGAACAGGCAATAATTCACTGGAACATTCCCAAACTCTCGGGTCTTTACATTTCCATCTCAATTGCACTGATGATTCCAAAGGATCTCTTTCCTCAAATCTCATCTGATTTCAAGGTGAGTTTTCACAGACCACATGTGGTTCTGTCTCGCTGGTATGACGACGCCTGTCAGGTGAACGAGAAAGAGGAGGAAGTGTCCGCCAGGCAGAATCCTTGACCGCAGAAAACATACATTTCCATAGATATGAGACAAAGCCCCGGTAGTGCATTTGATATTTCATGGAGCATTTCATTCCCCATTTGATTTCGATAAGGTTAAAGACAGTGCAGCCAGATGGAGTAGCAGCACCAGTAAATGTGCCTTTGCCTTTTGCAGCCAGGGATTCAATTATGGGCAGCAGATGACGGCCCTCATATGCAAGCCGCAAATAAATACGACGGGGATCATCCGGACGAGGTCAGAATAATAGATTGGCCAAGGAGAGGGCCAAAGAAATCTCAGAAAAGAGAGAAATGAAGGTAACTGGCCACTGTGGCACCCACATATATATATATATAGGTGCTGTGCAGTATGGTTTTCAATCACCACCCCGAGATCAAAGGGGATTGCCTGCTTCAGTGGCTCCACTCGGAGTAGCTTTTGATCACAGTTTGTTAGGTTGAGTCTCCTTCGCTTCCAGTGTCAGGACAGAGCTGATCGAGTGCCGACCGGCGTAATGAGGTGTTGCTCATATGTTGATTGCGTAATGAGGTCGAGAGACAGCTTGGAGTGTTTTATTTGGACCTTTGATTGGCTCTTTTTCAAGGAACCATGAATCTGAAAGGCTGATCTGTATGATGCTGCGTCATTCAGACATCTGTCACTACCTACTTAACCTTGATGACTCCTCTGCAGTTATGCATAAAACTGAAAGAAAGAAAAAGACACTGCAACAAATATCCAACTTCACAAATCAGTTAGTCAAGTCTTAAAATCTTAGTTTTTCTTAAAACACATTTTAAAAAGCTGCCAATGGGATGAAATAATATCACTTGTTCCCTATGCAAAATGTTTCAAAAATGTCCTTTAATCAAGTGACATGACCTTTAAGAAAATCTGCAGGTGACAGATGTAACATGTACGATGAAATTATCTCAGCCGATGTTTAACTCTCTCTAGCGGGTCTTATTTATTTGATATGACGTAACTACCAGCAAATGCTATATTGCATTGTGTTTTTGTATAATCAGATCTGTGATCTGTTGACGTTATGTTTGTTCTCTATGTGCTGTGGCTGTTTTTATGTAATGCGGCCAACAATGATTTACTTACCGAGAACTAATTTCCCCATGGGGACAATAAAGTTCCTCCTACTACTACTATCAACGATTCACTGAAAAATGCATGAAGGACTTGCTAGTGTTAGTATTAGAACGTCTAGTCTAGTCAAGGGACACACATCCAAGGTGGGATTGGAGCTTTGTCTAATACAGTACAGTATGAGGTATTCCTCTCATTTGAAATACAACACCTCAGGGCTGGAGGAGTGTGAAACACACACTCAACGTCATCATCCTGGCCTCCTCATAGGCCAGCGCACTATAGACATGGATGGCCAAACATGTCCAAGAAGTACAGTAAATAGATAAATAAATCGAGCACGGACAAGCCTCCAAGTGTTAGAGATGTGCTCAAAAACACACCGGTCCGTGAAAGGCTAGACGGATGCAAAGCTGCTCGGCATCTCGTGGTATTCCCCTGGAAAAAGTAGTCACGTTTTTGTCAAGTAGTTAACTTATTATATCGGATATCCTGGTCTCAAAGGGGCTGGTATGCATCAATATTTCTCAATAAAATATGACGACGGAGCAGGGGTAAGGTTGTTGTGTGTTATCAACATTATGTACTATAACTTTTCCCTTATTAATGGTAAGAAATGATGGAAGCAAATGTAATCATCAGCGTTCACAATAGATGTGACATGGTATTTTGACGTGTCGGTACTTTACTTGCTATATACACTGTAAACGATATATACACGGTGCGTATAACCGCTGACCTAAAAAGACTGACCCCTCATAACCCCGTAAGGTTGCTTACGGCAAATACATAATACCCGCTATGACTATTAATCAGGATTTCCTAATTGTCATGGCTAAGACTATTACCATAAATGAACAAGCAGTGTTTCCCATCAGGGTCCTGCTCGTGCCCGTGAAGGGCTTGACTCGACATGAAAAGGGAGGGAGACACAATAACAGAGGGGTGTTACTACAATTCCTGGGTGTCGTTTCACAGCCACACACGTCGCTGGAGCGTTCTTGTCCACTCTTAGTGGAATACAATCCCTACGTCTGCCGTGGCCGAAGAAAG
>OMOT01042590.1:0-10576 GCA_900312575.1 Acanthochaenus luetkenii | reverse complement strand
CACACACAAATAATTATGAAAGGATCATGAGGCAGCTACACACAAACTAGACCCCTACTTAATTTACTGTCTATTCACATAAACAAAACCCACTGAATCCCCTGCTGGAATGAAAGAAATGCATTAGAAGGCTCCAGCTTCCCTTTCAGTCTGGAGCCCGAGCTGTGACTGTATCTAGTCTTGTGGTGTGCTGTCACCTCCTCCAGAGGATCAAGGAGCGTCCCCCGTGAACGTGCCATCTGTGGGCTCCTACCACAGCAGTGGGAAGAGGAAGGTGCACACCAAAAAGAAGAAAGGCACCATCACCGCTAACGTGGCCGGCACCAAATACGAGATTGGTATGGCAACTTCAAATCAGAGTAACAAAGTACTTTTCAGACAGTAAAACAACAATAATAATATAGATGTGAGACAAATTAAAAACAGGGTTGAAAAGGAGCTAGAACAGAAAAGGCTGTCTACAAAGACAGATACATCTTTTGATCATAGGGCTCGACTCCACGAGAAGCTAGTGTAGGATGAAAATAAATCCTTTCATTGATGTGTATTATCCTAGTAACCACTTTCTTTGTTGGAAAACAATAAAGTTGGCTATTGGCATAGTGCACACAAGTCTAGAATTAAACTGTGACCAAAGATAAATATAACCTGAATCATTTTAGTGGAAGTGGTTGTTATCAGTCGTAATAGTAGTAGTATTACTTGATTCCTGCAGTGGGAAATTCCTTTACCAGGACTGTACTCACATCAGTAACATTCATACACATAGAGTAAATGATGAGTGCCTATGCGTATGGTACCCTGTCGGAAAACAAGGTACAGGGTTGTACCTGGTACAGCCCCAGTGATTCTATACCTTGTTTTCTGACAGTGTAAGCTATGTCAGGTCAGATCAGATCATTCCAGGTCAGATGCAACCCCATTGTATTAATTCCAAAGCCTTTGATACTTATATTTTCTTCATAAGATTAATGTGCTGTGATGCAGTGAATTGTATATTATTCCACAATTTGGGAAACGGTTCTCAATAGGGCTCAGTCAGTCCTTCAAACCACTGCAAATGCATTCACAATATTGTCTCAATAAGATCTAATTTGCTGTGGTGGATCATTTGAAGAAGGCAGCTGTTCTTTAATGACCTAAATGAGACCTAATAGGGCTGCAGTCCGGTGAAACGGTTCACATGGAGACAGTTCAGCCATTTGCGAAAAGATAAATACATCTTTATTGAGGTAATTTTACTTGGCGTTGAGGTTTTTTTGTGTGTGAAGGGCCAAAAGAGCGAAGTAAGCACTCCTCAGACATTCAGTATATTGTGTGGGGGCAGCGCTCTCAGGGGTGAACTACAACCTATGAAAATAAGGAGTCAGCAGCAGCAAGTAGAAGTTGAGGGCTGTCGGGCGGTTCGCTAGCTGTGACGAGACCCTCACAGCGGCCATTTTGAGGGCAGGTCAGGGCTGTTTTGAGGGAAAATGAACACTAAGGGCCAGATGGACCGCACATTGTCGTTGTTGCCTTTCTTGCACCTGTCTTTTTTATTTTTCAGGATTTATAATATTATAGGTAAAGGTTAAAGGTCAAGGCATATGCTGTTGAAGATTTGCTTTACACCCACTGAGCAGGAGATAGAAACTCTGACACCAAGGATGTCTATTTAGTGAGACATGTAAGAAAGGAGTGATTGTAGCCTTGTACTCAAAAGCCCTGACTAAGACCATCCTGGTAATTGTAAGCATTGGCCTGTTGCGACGTAAAGCCTCCCTGTTTCAGTTAGCAAAACGCTATTAGTCTCTGCTGACGTCAACAGATGGATGAATTCACAGTGGAAACATATTTTTCCCATTCAAGTGCCATCACGCAACATTAGGCCAGCCGTCTCCAGGTTTGTGATGGCTTTCAAGAAATTAATTAATACCTCGTTTCGTTAGGGCATATACATTTTTCATTAGTCACTGAATAATGAATAGTCGTTGGATTAATGTCCAAATGCGCTTGCCACCTATCTCTCATACTTTGGGGTTTCCAGTAGGATTCGAATGCATTACAGAACATTAATTTATCTTTTTGAAGAAAGGCATTACGACTGGCTGCTCGGCAGCCATTCCACAAATGGTAAATATTGCTGTGAGCTTTTTGATCTATATGCTCCGGAACTCATTTCGCTCTTAATGTATGCATAAAAAGAATTTCAGTCTGGGAAAATGTTTGAATGAAACATTGATGTGGAAAGTACAAATATGTGATTTGTGGGTCCAAGTTAAATTTTGTTTTCATTTTGCCTTCATAACAATCAAACAATCAGTTGATTCCTCATCATGAATATGGCTACGCAGTCCCCTTGGGATATTTTTTCTAAATTCAACGAAGTCACTCTAAATGACTGCATAGTTCATTCTATTAATGAAATACAATCTAATGTGAGTGGTTAATGTTTTCCCCCCAGTTCGTATAGCCATCAACGAGATGGACTTTATCAAGACCCGGGATCATGACGAGACTGCCAACCTCATCTGGAACGACTCTGCCTTGCAGCACGAGAAAATTGCTGAGCTCAGGAACTACCAGGTACACAGCTCGGCTACCCTCTCAAGTCAGCACACCTTGCTGGGGGCACAGTAACCTAGAGGTTAGAGAAGAGAGCTTGTGGCCGCAAGGTCGTCAGAGCCAATCCCTGCACTGACTGGGAAAATCTGGAGCTTAACCCCAATGCCCCTGCAGAGCTGCTCAGTGGCCAACAGTAGAAGGCTGCGGTAGTACTTGGCAGCTCCCTGCTGTGAATGTGTTTAACTTTGTGAATGTGAGCCACTGAAGAATGTTGCTGAAACATGTGCTCAGTTGACTTTTGAAAAATCCTGCCCGCAACAGCGTATATCACTAGTGGGTGAGGTGAGGTAGGGATTTTCCCCAAGGTTTCCTTTAGAGAAAAGGTGAAAGTGATGCCTCTGAGATGAAACGGTGCAGTGCCCCAGAAGAAAGGGATTTGAAGGATGAAAGTAATGCTTTAACCCCCCCGTGCTTACGAAATCTTTCTTCTGAATAAAGCCAAATCCCTTCCTTCAAATTCTCCTTCGCTTAGGGCTGGATAAATACGACAAGATTTCCTGCAGACTTATTAAAGCACAAAGCATTCCTAGCTAAGTATTTTAGGCCCTTGCAATGAGAAAAACCTATTAGACCTCTTACAACTGTGATGCAAGCCCTTCTCCCAAACCTCTAAATGTGTGGGGTAAATTGTGGTTAAATCTGAATCATAACCGTAATGCGTTTTTTCACTTTAGTCATACATTGAAATGCTTCACCTAGAAAAATGATTGCGGTCTGAATTTATCCCCATCACTAGAATCACAATCACTTTATTTGCCAAGTACAATAAACGAACTCTTTTTGTTTACACAAACTAAAAATAGAACTGGTCTAGGGACACAGTTTGTACCCTTGGCATTGACACAGAGACAAATTGACATCTTACACAGTAACACAGTGCATACAGTACTGACAGACACGGCAGGAGGACAACAGGCCCTCACATACAGCGCAAAGGGACAGTACAAGGCATCCACATTATACATATTCCTCCATGTATTTAAGTAACATGGCATACACCATTGCCAAACCTGAGCATAGTGCTGTTGTCAGACAAAAAACACATATCTGCATAAAGAAAGTTTTCAGAAATGAAGAAAACATGACTTATTTTCTTGTTGAAAGTCGCTCTTTCAGTTCAAGTAAGAACAATTAAAACACCAAAACAGTTTTTATGTTCAAGTTAAGATGAAAGTTAAGATCATTCCCGTAGGGAAATTGCTCATTTAAATATGATTGACTAAATAGGAAAATGTGTTTTATATATATATGAGAGAGAGAGAAATACAAGTATGTATGAACATAACAAACATATAACAATATGAAAAATATCAATATGTATACAGTATGAAATGGTGATACCATTATGAAAAGTATCAGTATATATGTACAGTATATAATATCTAACAATGAGAGGGATATGGGAATGGGAATTTCCAGAAATATACACGATGTGCAAATATGCATCGTATTTACATTAACAGGTCTACAGTAGGACCTTAATCACAGTTACAGACTCAAAACGCTCCACATTTTGAAACAATAAATGAAAACGAGTCACGTGTGCAGACGGTGTACAGAAATGCCAGTGCCGTGTCACATCAGGTGAGTCGCACAAGAAGACCATGGCTCAAGTAGCTGCAGCTGAGCCATCGGACCATGAGGCGGAGAACAGGATGAGTTTCTGTCTGACTGGAGTGTCCCTGACCCCAACCTCCCCTACCCCACCCCAGGCCTATCATGTCCTCACACACTGCCCTGCCTTCCTCTGCTTTCTCCACCTGTCACCGGGAGAGGTGAAAGTTGGGGTAAAAGAAAAACAAAAGGAGAGAAGTGAGTGAGAGTGGCCTTACCTCTGTTTGACCTCCCTGTCCTACCGAGTGAACTTGGCTGTTCCCCTCCAGCTCCATGCGTTTACCATCCATCTTCCGGAGTGCCTATTTGATTAGACTGGACACTAATGAGCGATTAAATCACAGGCTTGTCAGATAGAGTACGGCTTCTTAGGACAGGGGCAGCAGGGGTTCGGCTAAATAGATTGAACATTACAAATACTCTAAAGGCTAAAAAGCGTAGCATCGTGGCTAGTGTTTGACAGAGAACTGGTGATTTGCTGTTGATTGTTTTCACTTGCTCCCTCGCGCCGCTGTTGCGTTTCATGAGATTATTTCTCTGAAGAAAAGGAGACGTCCCTCAACAATTGGTTTTGATTTCCTCTCACACGCCACGTCGGCTCTCGGCATCGGCATAATTGTGCAATCTCTTCCAAATCCCTAATTACGTCTGTCTCGTCTCTGTCACGCATTGCTTTTACTCACTGCTTTCTTGTTTCCCCCCCCTCCTCTCTCTCTTTTCATTTTTTCTCTCCCTCTTTCCTTTTAGTGCTTTACTCTGAAAGTTTGCTGTCAAGTTTCAGTTCATACGAGCGTAATTAACGCCCCTGTTCAGGCTCATTTGGTCAAAGAATACAGAAAACCCAGAGTTTTTGCTTTACCCCCCACCCACCCCTTCAGCACATTCAAAGCAATTCATTCAACTGTCACTGCAGGAGCCTGCGATGCAGAACCAATTACCTCGGCCCCTCGGAGTTGAGATTGATATTTTCTTTCCCTCCTCTCCTCCCCCCCCAACCTTTTAAAATACAGAAAATGACGTGGTGTACTAAATAAGGGTTAAGGAAGGTCTCAGCGTCACCTTTTTGTTTTGAGTCAGTAATTGGGCATAAATGTCAGAACATTGTAAGCTCACTTCAGGTTGCTGCCTTTAATGTGCTCATTTTTACGAAGGGGTGGAATTGAGTGGCGTAATGGCCCTAACAACATTATTATGTCTGCCTGTCCCTGTGCAGAGAATTAACCATTTCCCTGGCATGGGCGAAATCTGCCGGAAAGACTGCCTGGCAAGAAACATGTCCAAGTAAGTTTCAGTCATCTCTCTTAATTCACATTGCTTTGATTTAGCTGTGGGTGTGCACAAATAATTGTAACAAAAATAACATTTTGTGCTTTTTACTGTACTGTCACAAAAGTACAAGATGTTACTGCTCTAAAGCACAAGACCAACCCCCGTAATTGTTTTCCTTTCTTTCCAGAATGATCAAGTGCCAGCCTCAGGAGTACAGCTTCATACCCAAAACGTGGATCTTCCCTGCCGAGTACACTCAGTTCCAGAATTACGTCAAAGAGCTGCGCAGGAAACGCAAGCAGAAGACGTTCATCGTCAAACCCGCCAACGGAGCCATGGGCCATGGGTAGGTCAGGGGCTATCATGTGCCCTGGAGCAATGTAACACATTGACTGAGAGGGAAAGAAAGAGTGAGTGAGTGAGTGAAGGAGGAAATTAGCAATAGACCAAATAGAGGACAAGCACAACAAAACAAAGGGGGAGTAGAGGCATGCAACCCTGACATGAGCGTATGTGAAAACAGCATCACAGCTGGCACCAGACTGCGTATTTGAGCTGAGCGGGTGCGGTGAATCTCATTGTTGGCCCTATTCTCCTCGATGGTCACCCTCACCATAAATCAGTGGCTATCGCCGCCAGTAGAGGATACACACACACACACACACACACACACACACACACACACACACACACACACTCACACACATACACCCACACACACTGTCCCTGGCAGTCAGTCGCTTCCCTGAAGGTCTCTGCATGTGATTATTGGATCCTGTTATGAGGAACCATCAGCAGAGACCCAGTCAGACTAGAAAATGGAACAAGCCGGCTGCTGCAGGGAACTAGGTCTCTCAATAATGTCTCTCAATCAAAAGAAGGGCAAGCCTGGTGCCTGAGCGCAAATATCATGCTAGAAATCACATGGGGTGAGGTCCTACCTCATGATGTGATGTCACAATTCTCTGCCGTGTTTTCCTGCCCTGTCCTCACTTGCTGCCAATTAGAGCCATGAGGTAATTGAGATTTGATGTTCCTTGAAAAATGTGAATACATTGCTAAATGAAAAGATAATCACTCATTCATACAATAACCGCAAGCTAATCAAGGGCCAGTTTAACTCTTGGATCGTAATGAATAAGCTAAGTACAATGGGATCCGGCCAGTAGTCCTTAACCAGTTCCGATTCTTATTCGTTTTATGAGCTGAGACACAAATAGTGTTTACAAATGCTTCTTTTAGCATTTGTTTTAATCTACCTGGACTATAAGATGGGCGGAGTTTCTGCATCAGAACAATTCAGATAATGTTCAAGAAGTGGTCAACAACAGAAGAGTATACAAAATTGTCCTGTAATCTAAGTTTAGTGGCACTGTCTATATTGTCCTATGTGGCAAACTTCACACATTTGATACTCAAAGCAGTGTAAAGCAAACTTCAACTACTGTTTGACCTGTTTGGAAGTCCAGGACTGAATTCCAGTGAAAATGCCAACTGGTTTTGAAGATGAGAGACACTGAAAAGAGTCCTGATTCAAGTGTGTTTGGTTGTGTGAATACGTCCCTTTTATAAGATGAAAGACAAACCAAAAGACAGCCCAAACTTTGAATATACTGATTTGGCTATTATGTTTTCTAAACATAATTTGTTTTTGCTTTGCATATTGCACATGGATCTCTGGAATACTTCAGAATATGTGGAAGCTGATTTGGAAATACTTTTTAAAAAAGTATTCAATTTAGATGTTATCTTTTGAAGAGTTTGTCCTTGAAGTGCCTGTATGAGGAAATACTTTAGGTTGTATTCATCATCAGCACCAATAGGTGGGGGTATTGAAGTACAAATAATCAAGTGTGCTTTGGCTCTCCCTCTCTCTCTCTTTGAATGTGTCCTTTCTAGTGTAACGTGAGCATTACTTATAACTCCATGCTACACTAAGCCCGTATTTATCAAAGAATAAAAGCCAGCAAAGGCTGAATTATTGCAATACATTAAGAAAGTGAAAGATGATGAGTTTAGCTCGACCACTCGACGGCGGGCGGCCCACAAGATTAGATTTTTCTATATTTTGTTGCACGGCGTGACGCGGCAGGAAATTAAGTTATACCCCCCTGTAATTAATTTTTCCGTCGGCCAACTAAATGAAGTTATTGTTTGTGTCTGAAGCGCAGCTTGTTAGAAGGGAAACAAAAAACTTGCAGAGGGCTTAAAAAGGCGAGATCCCCTCCGGCGCCAAATTAAATAGGCAGGGGAGAGTGGGCCGTGATTACCTGACACCCCGGCTCATCAATCATGTCGTCTTCTCCTCGCTAACTAACACCGTTAACCCTGTCCTCATCATTCAGCTCGCTGTCTGCCTGTTAGGAGGGCCCCTCACATCCTCTGCCAGGCTCCCCTCAACTTCTCCCTATTCTTTTCTGTTCAACTGCTTTGATAAGCCAAACTAAGTGCTGGGCTATGACACAGCAGTCTTTTAGCTAGCAGGAGCAAACGGTGATGAGGACCGATTGATAAACCTATAGTAACCCACAACGATGCACCACTTCTGTTATTATCCAGCCCGTGAAGGAAGAAGTGCTGATCTAAGACCCCGTTTCATCATAAACTGAAAGGCAACACCTGATCCTACTCTAGATTAGCACTCTTCCTCTCTGACACTTGACACATGACAACTACTTTACGGCTCATCGACAATGTTCCAACCATTTCTGGTTCATTAGCGTTAACTGAGCAGGTGAATACTTTGGTTAAATTATAACGGCGTAGACTATACAGTCCCCAAGATATGATCTTGCCGCGATTACCAAAGCCACAAAGCACAACAATGTTTTGCAGTTTTCCCTCCGGTGGCTTGGTGCCACCATACCTCAATACCTCAGACTGTACTTTTTAAACAATCGAGTCTATACATCTTGGGCAAATATTGTCTGTGTGTGTGAGTGTGCCTGCTTGCATGTGTATAATGGGGCCGTCCAGTCTGTGCATGTAACCAATTTAGCCCAAGTCTGCCCTGACTCTGAGTGATGGTGATATAGGTCGGGCTCAGGGGTTGTACATAGTGGCAGATTGTTTGGGAAACACCACCCCTCACCCTCCCTACACACACACACGCACACACACACACACGCACACACACATGCACACACACACACATGCACATAGACACACCAACACACACACACTGGTTCTTGAGTCCAGCTAGCAATGGCCTGCATACTATAAGGCCTGAGTGCCAGTGACATGAGACCAAAGCAAATGAATTAGAGTGGAGGTTGAAGCGGAGCACAAAGTCTGCTCCTATTAACTTGCCCAGAGCCAAGAAACCCTGCAACAGTATTTGATGTACTGAGTTTGGCTTCAGAAAATCACAATGCTCTCCAGATGCTGGCAGTGTAATGCTTGGACAAGCCAGCGTTTGTGTACCTGTCTGTTTAAAAAAAAGATTTTTTGCATTTGTTTATTCAACTGTTTTATTTAGATTAAGGCCTGGTAATGAACATATAATAAAAAAAATTGAACATTCGAGGCACCGCAGAGCCAAACAGCTTGTTCTCCTCTAAAAAAGCCTGAGGCATGCTTAGCTCACTCATTTACATATGTTTTCAATGAAGGTTCACAAAATATCTGCATGCACTGGAAGGTCACAGGAATATTGTCAGGGCGCTATGGCTCTGACCTTTGCACTCCATACTATTGGTTGCTTGTAATGTTGCTGATCTAGGGATTGAATATTCATTTATTGGATAAGCTGTGGATACATTATTTTTTATTGTTGAATTAGAAATCATCACTATCATGAATTAAAGTGATACTCTTTGCAACAACGTGGGCTCTTGGAAATTAAAACAACAACAACATGTAATTGATAGGACAGTGAAATCTTCTCTTTATCTTCTTTATCTTAATCTTCCTTTAATTTCTTCTATTGTTCCCTTACAACAACATACCTGTTGGTTCCAAACAGAACGGGGCAAAGACAATCTTGGGCTGTGGGTACTTTGAACAAGATCTAAAATATCACCCGACTAGGCAGACCAGAAAAATGTCCCCAACTTTCTTTAATGTCTTTAAAATGAAATATGGTGTCAAAACCTATAAAACCTGTATACTGTTTGGGTCAATTCTTTTTCTTTAACACATGCAGTATATAAGACAATGACAACGTCATCAGTCATGTTCATGGTTCCTGCTATGCTCCCATCTATCATTTTTTAATTATCTTTTTTGTCTTTACTATGCCATATTTTATTATGCTGCTGACGACACCCCAATTTCCCGCCCCCCCGAGGATTAATAAAGATTCTGTCTATCCAGGATCTCGCTGATCCGTAACTGTGAGAAGCTGCCAGCCCAGGAGCACTTTATCGTTCAGGAGTACCTGGACAAGCCCTTTCTGATGGAGGGCTACAAGTTTGACCTGCGCATCTACATCCTGGTCACTTCCTGCGACCCGCTTCGCATCTTTCTCTACAACGACGGCCTGGTGCGCATGGGCACCGAGAAGTACCATGCACCCAGCGAGGCCAACCTGGTGAGTGCTTCGCACAGATGCTGCACACACATGCTGTACATGCATGGATACAAAGCAGACACATTGACGTCACCAGTGCACTCCCATGAAGTGACACCACTAGCATACATACACACACATACACACATACCAGTGGCGAGCGGTGACCTCTGGAGCTGGGCATGCTACTCCGGCAAGTAAATTAGTGTGCGTCGCTGAGCTAACTGGGCAAGGGGAGGGCCAATCAGCTCGCTGGTGGCAGTGTTGTGTGTGTTTCCAATATAAGCTGGTTCACAGACAGCTTTTCTGCCCACCATTCTCACGGTCCAGAGGATACATGCATTACTCCATGAATACGACTGGAATTTACAAAGAGCGCACACAAGGCTCACCGCGAGGATTATTTACTGCGTTCCCACCGCGTCGCAGTATTGCAGTTTGAAAATACAATTGGACAGTAAGAAACAAACATTTAAATGACACGTTTTAATGTAAATAATGTTTATGTTAATTAGAATAAAATAATACACTGAAACTGAAAACCATTTTGTAAACATTTAAATATGTAAAAAAAAATTT
>OMOT01042573.1:0-15554 GCA_900312575.1 Acanthochaenus luetkenii | reverse complement strand
CGGCGCTCCGCCAGGACCGTTGCCGATCCGAGGACCTCACTAAACCATCCAATCGGTAGAAGCGACGGGCGGTGTGTACTTTTTCTGACACTGAGGTCACTGCGCATGCGCAAAGCATAAATAAATATATGTTTTGCTTTTTTTTGGTAGGTAGATCATTTTGACTTGGTCATTTTATAAGTAGCTCGCATGCTGAAAAAGTGTGAGCACCCCTGGTGTAGAGGATCCTCCTCTGGAGACGTTGGACACCTCTGTCTCAGTGAAGAGATGGATGGAAGAGGGACAGAGAGCCAGGATATTGCGTAAAGCCCCAGTTGTGGCCTATCATGCGTTTTGAAGGCTACTTTCACTGTTTTTTGTTACTTGTAAGCCGTACTGTTATGTAGTTTTTTATGTACGGTTTTTTTTTGACATATGGTGCTACCAATTTTTGGCTGGTGCTCCTAACTTTTGGCTGGTGCTCCTAACTTTTGAAGTTGGGAGCACCAGTGCTACCAAGTGAAAAAGTTAATTTCGAGCCCTGACTTATTTAAGAGGCTTTCTTAGCCCAGTGCCAGAGGCCCACCTTCAATGAGTTTATGTGTATTACGGTTCTAACAATATGTGTTTCTGAAGGCCCAAACCAATATTTTTAGACCAAAGCTGCCGATGGACAATAGTTTATGCTGATATTCATTGGGTTTGAAACAAAGTTGACAGTCTGTAGCTTAGGGAGTCTCACTTCTTCATCATGCTGTCAAAGTGAATATATGGAGATACTGAGGGAAGCTCAACATATAGAAACATGGCTGTTGTGGAAAATATGTGCCTTGTGTGTGCCTATGTAATTCCATTGAAACGGTAAGTAAGTAAGTAAAATTGTAGTTATATAGCACCTTTCAAAACATGGAGTGAATGTGGTGTTTTTTTTAAAGGAGATTGAAGACTTATCTAGCAAGGAGATTATGTTTTCCCTTGTTTGTCTGTCTGTCAGCAGGATATCTCCAAAACATATGAACAAATTCCCGTGAGATTTGGTGGACAGATAGGCCTTAGGTCAAGTAACAACTGATTGATTGAACTGAACGATTGATTTAGGTGGTGATCCAGATTGCCATTAGACAATTCTAAATGTTTTAGCCATAGCTATCAATCTAACGGAGATCCTAGAAATCCTAAGTGTATGTTTGCCGGGTCAAGAAATATGTTTAACTTAATATTGAAGTGATAGGAATGACGTGTTTGGGTGTAACAGCAGCAGAATTGTTCAGTGTTGGCGGATGTTGACACCTCTTCTACTAATTCAACATTAAGTGAACACACAAGATGCAAATAAAAACCCTTGATGAGCTGTTCATTCTTACATGTTCAGATTGGATTTGTTCTCAGTCCTTCCTATGGCATAATGTCAGCCTCTTTTCATATTTTCCTCAATCAAAGACTGAGTTAGACTTGCCATCCGCCATATTGCATTTCTCTGTAGAGACATCAAGTCTGATATTATCAAACTTCTGCCTAATTCCTTTCGGCACAGACATCCAACACAAAGCTGGCTTCATTGTTGAAGACTAGGAATTGATACCCAAACACTGGCTGCCATAAATCATGCACAGACAGCTTCTTGGATACAGTGTATAATGTGATTTCATTATATTCATACTGAAACTGCCGCATGAAAAGACTGCACAATCCAACAAAATGAAACGGAATCAATGTGGAGAAGGAATGAATGATCACCCATTGATTTCCCAATAAACTATGTTCGTTTTATTGACTGAGGAGTGGAAATTGGATCAGCAGATCCCTAAGGGCCATTGAATACTATGGGAATAATTTATAATGTTGCTGTCTGGAAGATGCTGTGATGTGTCCAAAATCCAAGGTATCCATGGTCCTTTAAAAGTCTGAAAGTATTATATTATCAAAATTTAAGGTCTTGAAAAATATCAGTGTATTGTGTATATATATTTAGAAAAATGTGATTTTTGGATCGATCTCTTGGGTGAAATATTGTAATTATTTGATTACATATTTTAACACGTTACTGAATTTAAAAAAATTTTTTTTAACTGATAACCATGTTACGGATGTTGCATTATCCTCGCGTTACAAAGTCATGAAATGCTGGAATGCTTAACTAAGTATGGCTAGTGATTTTTCTTTTTTTCATTGGGGTGGCAGTAGCTCAGGAGGTAGAGTTCCCACCCAGCAACCGCAAGGTTGAAGGGTCGAGTCCAGCTCCTCCCGGGGAAAAAAAAAATCTGTCATAATGTCCTTAAGCAAGACACCTAACCCCAAATTGCTCCCATTGAGCAGGTTGGTGCCTTGCATGAATGTCTCCACCAACAATATGATGATATGTAAGTCGCGAATGAATGAATGATGATGAATAATGTAGGAACCATAAAAAGCAGAAATAATCAGCATTAGATGTAGTTAAAGGCAATCATTTTACACCCCTATTCATTTTCATGACTGAATGGGGGTGGGATGAACAATTATGTCACGTTTGAGAGGACAATTGGACTTCATGTCCCTTAACAATTAATTTCCTGGTGTCCTTTTTCTCTTACTGCTCATTTATAGATAAGCAACCTTCATTAATTATGTTCAATCAGAAACAGGCTGGTTTTGCCAGCTTTGTTTCTTTATTTTGGTTATTAAATTGGCCTTAAATTAATTTACAGGTAGCATTGAAAAGGTCTTAAAAGCCTTACATCTGGTTCTCTGAAACAAGCAGATACCCTCGTCCTTATTATTGCTCTGTTGTGTCTCGCTTTCTTTGCTCTCCCTCTTGAAACACACCATGCTGCCCTCCCTCACCCCCGTAATGGAGATGAATAGAGAAAGGGAACAGATTGACCTCCCTGTGCTGTTATCGCCTTTATCTGATTTTTCATTGAAGAATCTGAATCTCCTTCATTGATTAGGACATAATTGGGTCTAATTGTGGAGTGTGTGTGTGTTTGTTAGGGAGGGGGAGCTTGTTGAAGGGCAGTCAGGCATGATTAAAAGAAAACTCTTGCAATCACAGGTTCATCTCTACTTGTTCAGATACACCCTTGCATGTATGGAAGCAGTATACTCTGCATAATTGCAATATTTGCTCTGTTCAGTTGTTTTCTGTTTTGAGGTGTTTTACTGGCCCGACTGACTGTACAGCGGCTAGGAAAGTATTCACCTCCCGTTGACTTTTTGCACATTTTGCTGTGCTACATAATTCAATCAAATACATTAATTTGGGATTTTTTTGGTCTAAAATTAACGAAAAGTAACATTTTCTATCAAACTGGAGTGGAAATTCAGGATATGCAATCTTTGGGTAACAGTAAGACATTTTGAATACATTTTAATAAAACAAATTCTCTAATTTTACCTATCGCACTAGAAAGTCTTATTCCATGTCCTTTCAGTACATCTTGTGACAATATAGCCCAAGTGAGTAGAAGAGGTGAATAGTTAGATTTTTGTTATTGGAATTTGATACTATCACATACATATACATTCCATAAGGACTAAGCTCCGGACCTGGGGGCGACAGGGCCTTTGCTGCAGCTGCCCCCTCCCTCTGGAATGTCCTCCCCAGCCATATCCGCAATGCCAACACCCTACCGTCCTTCAAAATAGCCCTCAAACCCACCTTTTCACTCTTGCTTTTGACCCATAGTTGTTTTGTTTGTTCTGTTTTGGTTTTGTTCTGTTTTGTTTTTATCCCATATTGTCAAGCGTCTTTGAGCATTGTGAAAAGCACTATATAAATGTAATGTATTATTATTATTATTATTATTGTTATACCTTGAATTTCAAATCCAGTTTGATGGAAAAGAGCACATTGCAGAGATTTTAGCCCCAAACATTCCAAATAAAATGTATTTTGAGCTAATTTCGTAATACAAGAAAATGCGCGAAAAGTCGAGTGCAAATTATTTGTATCGCCATTGTAACTGTAACCAAGCATTGCTTCTGGCATGCAAGGACCTTGAATTAAAATCACGGTCTATTTGATAGTAATAAAAACAATTTGTATTTGTGCGAGTAAATTGTCATTGACTTTTTTGACGTCTGCTTTGTCGCCCGACCCATGTCGCTTTAGCCGAGGACACACAGGCATTTATCTGACGCTAAAAAGGCCTGTATTTATCTGGCCATTGATACGCACCATTGCACTATGCAGCGGCTGTGTAAGGTCAAGAGAGTACAACGATTAGAGGGACTTTTGAATGTATAAAAAACAAAAAAAATCCCATGACTGACAACTAACTGCCTTGTCGTCATCCATCATTCCCTACTGAGAGGGTTGCTTTATTTATGGGGTGCGGGCCTGAGGCATACACACACTTAGACACACACACAAATACACACACACATAGACACACATACCCGGTATCTGAGGTTTAACATCTGCCCTGCCTCTGCCTCAGGTGTGACGAGTGCCGACTCTGCTATCATTTCGGGTGTCTGGACCCCCCCCTGAAGAAATCCCCCAAGCAGACAGGCTATGGCTGGATCTGCCAGGAGTGTGACACATCATCCTCCAAGGTGAGTGCGTGTTCATGTGGGTATGTTTCTGAGAACGCAATGGCGGGGGTGTGCGGTTGGGGTTGGGCTGGACTGGGCTGCGTAGACATCTCATATTATGAGAGCATTAAATCATGACAAATATCGAAATCAACCGCACCCTGGGGAATATTTACAACTTTTTCCTAAATTCCTAAATGTTTTTATGCTAAGGACCCCAAAAATGCTGTATTGCTCTGCCGGGCATACTGTGCAAGGCATAGCATAATCTTATTTGGATAATACTGGTGTTAAATAACCAAGTTGTAGCTTAATTTAGTCAACATTGTGTTATTTTCCATATACTCCGTATTCACTTGTAAGTTAATTTTGTTAATGCCATGTGCATATCACTGTTCACTTGCAACCGTACTCTGTGCTTCATTTTAAGTTCTTTCAAAGCAGTGCAATCACCCAAACACTGAGACCAGTCAACTCCATTCCACTCTATGTACTTTTCCAGTGGTCCTACCTACCTTGTTTTGCTTAGCAAAACAGTATCTCCTCCACAAAGTTCTCCCCGTTGAGAAACCAAATGTAAATGATCAGTTGTGCAGCATTGGCTACGTCTGTGCTTTCATCGAGTTGCAATGCGAAATATTGCTCTCACCTGCTCCAAAAGCTGAAACAACACATCCTGGGCCATCTCACCAATGCGCCACTGTGTTGTCATAATGTTGCTCAATGATTGACTGATGATATGCGCATTTGGCACATGAACAAAACGTGTCCTATTATATATGATTGTATGATATTTAATACCAAATGATAGCTTTTGTGTGATGAGATTTATTTTTAAATTGAATATACATTTGTAACAAATGTCCTGTTTGTGTCTGCTGCCACAGACCCCACTTTGAAAACCACTGTCCTAGAATGTAACGTGTTAGCATGGTTGATTTTTGCTTTCCGATCGGTGCCTAAATGATACAGAACAGCAGGACTCTTCATATAAAAAACAATACTTCAGTACTAGTGAACCAACACAATATGCACATTTGCTCAACAGGACTGATTCTCTCATGTGTGTAGTCTCCCAGCAAGCATTTGACGGACGGCAACATGCAGGAGGCAGCCAAGTTTCAATGCCAACCCAAGTGAGGTCAAATTATAGTATGGCAGGGTAAAAATTCTAATTAAAACAGCTTTGGAAACGGTTCTGAACTGATATCAGAAAGATACGTAGGTCCTGATTCCACAAAACAATGCAGGTAGCAGCTATTGACGATTACAGACGTTGTTTCAACTTTCATTTTGATGATAGATTCACATGTTGGTGCAGGCTGTCGTATCAACATCTATTGAATGTCAAAATGGTTGCTGGATGCAACAGCATGTTCTGTCAGAAACCTTGTTCATTGAGAGCAACTGTCGAGTATTAATAAACACATGTTCAGTCTCTACTCCGACCTCAATAACCTGCCGCTTCAGCCAGAGAAGCACTTCAACCAGGTCTCCTTGGTTTTCTTAATTACGGGTCTAAGGGAAGTGGTGTGATTCATGTAGAAATGGGAAGAGCACTAAGATGATGGTGTGTTCAAATTGCCACAGTTCCCGTTGTATGGTCAGGTTCCACCTAACTCCTGCGTCCCTATTTCTGGCCTGACAACATGCAAGTGTCCTTTCACCTACTTTGTAACTACACGAAAGCAGATAATGACAAAGCCGTCCATCTCAAATGCTACTTAACAAGCAGGATTCAATTTTCATTAAAAAAATGGTTGCCTAGCAGAACATTTTTCACATTTAAATCTAAATCAAAGGTAACATTTGGCTGCTTCTGAACCTAATTAATTTGATAAATGTATCCCCATTTCAATTTCTCTGGAAAACGGCAGCCTGTGCTGCTAGGCTCTATCTATGTGGAAAATGGGGTTTACAGTACTTGATGTTAGCATAGAGGAAGTGAAACATAAAAGCCATACTGAAAATACTCACAAGAGTAAAACATTAAATTATAAGGAAAATGTATCTTATTCTGTAGATTACTACCATTTCATATATTTTGTTTTTGTGTGCAATATTCACAAACGATATTGCAGAAAAATAAGACTGTTTTTTTTAGATTATATATAGAGACCATTTTACTTCCCAATTATAACAGACTATTTGCGGCATTACAGCCTATATTGTACAGTAAGTCTACGATATGTGTCTCGTAAAAAGGGCTATTATAAGTCAAAAGGAGAGAAGAAAGGCTTAAATTGGTCGCAGCAGCAGAGGGAGGGCTGCTAGGGTAGAGGCAGAAAAAATGAGCTTTTAACAGTGGTAGGTGGAGGAGGAGGACACTGGGATTAAACAAGTCTTAGCTTTTTAAATGTGCTTACCGGTACTAGCAGCCTGAAGAGAGAGCGGACCCTCCCAGTGGACGACCAGGTCTAGTCCAGTTTCAACAAACATACTGTATACACACATAGACACACAGCAAATATAGCTTGACTGAGATACTCTTCACCAGGGTTAGGCCAATATTGGCCTTTTATTAAAAATGTGATTTAGTCCAGTCTGTGTCGTCCACCTCTTATATGATGCAATTTGTTTGATTACAGATTTATTGTAGAATTGATCAATATTACATTGGTTGTCTATGAGAGGACCTTAACCTGAATTGATTCTAATGCCACATTTTGTTTGGATTCCACTCAAGATCCATGAATATTTTATAATAGTTT
The DNA here is from genome assembly GCA_900312575.1 of Acanthochaenus luetkenii. Classification (NCBI taxonomy): domain Eukaryota; kingdom Metazoa; phylum Chordata; class Actinopteri; order Beryciformes; family Stephanoberycidae; genus Acanthochaenus; species Acanthochaenus luetkenii. Next base: position 8,346 of record OMOT01042573.1, on the reverse strand, counting down.
ATTAGTGGCGAGTTTTAGTGTCCCATGGCCTAAATGCTGTTAGAGGTTTTTCCACTGTACAAGAATAAAAGTCTGGGGAAATTACTGAATACTTAACATTTGTTGGCATGAAAACTGTAAAATGTAAAGATATTAGACAAAAAATTCACAATTGTTAACGTGATCGCGGTTTCTTTATTGAACCGCGGTTAAAGCTTTTTTTGTGTTTTTTATGAGATGGGTCAAAGCATGGTCACACTATTTGGTAGAGAGGGGCAGAATAAATGACACGAGATGGAGCTTGTTTATAAAATGACATGGGGAAATACAGTTGGAAGCAGTTTGCCACGTAGTTTTGCCAATAGTGATGACTATTTTTTATACTCCTAACTTAATGTAATATGTTCTTTTGTTAATGATTAATGCTTTGTTTTTTATTGATGAAGATACATGTTCTATTGTCAATTTTATGTTAATTTAAGCAACAAAATACAATGTTTTATGATAATAAAGAGGCTGTGTATTTGTGTTATTACATGATCTGGGTCACAGAACAGTGAAATAACCAAAAGACGTATCCTGGGATTCATTCAAAACTTTAATTTGTTCCGAAAAATAATAAATCAATAAACATCTGAGCGAAAGAGACAATTATTTCTGAGACAATTAATTGTACAGCAACATTTGGAATTGTTACAGGCCTAATAGGCACAAAATATCTGTTGTCAGCAGCTTCAATCCAAAAATATCTGCATCAGTGTTCAAAAACCCTATTCCTCACTGTATCTGCCACTTGAGTCACATTTGATAATTAAGGGGTTCCACCAGTTCTCAGATGTTAGGGAGTGTGTCATTCCCTCCGGTGTATCTTGTCCCTGTGAAGTTGCTCCCATCTTCATCCTCCTCTTCCCTCCCACTTGTTTACATCAAATCCTAAAACCTTCAGGCTTCGGCTCTCTCTGCCCCCAAAGCAGGGCGACATTTCAGTGGTGACAGGGGAATAACATTTGGTGTGTTGATGTGACAAATGAGTGTGAACTCCATCCCTTTAGCGAGCGGGCCTGCTAGTGTTCAGTAGCTGCAAGCCTATTCTAACAGTTGGTTATATCAATCTGTGCTTTTTTTCTATTGGTGAAAGCCTAGTTTATAGATATAATGGGTAAACGGATTCCAGTGAAAGTTTCTGAAGGACTTTCACTATTCTAATTGAGTTAATCCAGCACATCGAAGAGGCACGTTTAAGCAACAAATGGATGAAAGAAACGACACATCTAAATAATTTCTACAAGTCTACATTTTCTGAGAGGCTGTCAAGAATGTGACATTTTTGAAAAAGCATGGTGTATAGACCTTTTAAGGCGCAAGGTGCTCCGAGTGTCTCAGTAATAGCAAGTGGGCAGAGATAATTGAGTCCACTCAGGGCATCTAAAAAGCACTCTGAGATGAGAGCTGCATTTAAGGAAAGTTTTATTATCTCTTTTTAAATGCCAAGCCATGCACCATTTTTGCCGGTGGGGGGAGAATGTTTCTTAAATGCCAACGTTAAGAGCAGAATACTACCTACCGTTGTGACTGAGATTCAGCTGCTGGAGGAGATAGTGGGTGGTCTGCCTGACAGTCTGGTACAAAGAACGGTACAGGAAGTGATTTGTCAAAGCTCCCTGCAGCCACTGCTCTTATCTGAGTGGAAGATGTATGACAAAAGGTGCACAGGAAGGCAGCACACAGTATCATACAGTATGTGATGCTGACCACAGGCCGACGTACAGGCACAGCGTGGTTGGAGGTAGGGTTAGACTGATATCGCTCTCTGTGGAGTAATACAATACCAATATTTTTGGATTGAAGCTGTTTGTAGCCGACATTTTGCGCCGATATTCAAGATCTGAAATTATTTATCGGCAAACCAGTATATCGCTCTGGCATCAATGTAATGTGTGTACAGGGCTTTGCCCACACACAGCTAGAATTTCCGTTATTTTCTGTGATTAGTTAATATAACCATCATTGATTTTGGAAGGATGCCTCCTGGATTGTATTTTCCTAACTCAAATGCAGTAGTAGGAATAAAATACTGGCTATTTTAAGTGCACATTTGCATTTCTAAACATTTCAAAGTCACTATACTGATAAACTTTTTTTCAGTAAAGTCTAATCAGCAGGAACAGTTGAGTTTTCTGTCCGGGTTACGATTATAGTGGTGAACTCTGGACATCACTTTTTCACCTAGGATTGAAATAGGGGATTTTTATATCGGTCTAAAATATTGACTTCATAATTCATTTTGAATACTTCCTTGAAAGATCTGTGGTGGTCTCAGGTATATTATTTAGGAATTTTTGATAACATTAAAATACTTTTTTGTTCAAACTTGAACTAACTAACTTGGTTACTTCAGTTTGTTTGGCCAGGTGAGAACAATGCCATTCGAACTCAGGTGGCACCAAATAACCGCACTGAGACGCCTGAAAAGTCCTCAGCCCTTTTCCAAGAGAACTGCGGTGCGGTTCGTTAGGAGTGAGAACGTAATCCGAATCAACTACAGGAAACGACCCCAAAACGCAAGGGTTTGTGGGTATAAGGAGATGGATGTTGACATCTGATAGCCAGCAGTTCCTCATAATTGGAAAGCACAGTGTTACAAAATTGATTGATTTTATTTAGCACATACTAAAAAACTGAAATCAGAATATACAATACAAAACAAAGTGCAGAGTAGAGACAATATACGAGGCCTCTACTCAGTAGGAACTAAAAGTACAGTCTTGACTTAGAAATAAAAACAACTACAAAATCACATTGAAATATAGAAAATATAACAAAAATAAGAAGAAAATAGAGAAAATCACCAGAATACAATCCAGGTTATAGAAATGAGAACTGATGACTTAGTTAAATTATGTACGATCAGTTATACAATACTGTTATTAACCAAGAAAATTGGCAGAGTAGCATGACTCTGAAGCGAGGGCAAACGGCAGTCTGGACTGATGCTCACATTCAGCTGTTTCTTTGTGTGTTCTTAACTGGTATGAACACCAGAGAAGGTAAATTACAGACAAGTCCATCATGCCGAGCTAAAGGTACAGGGACTGGAATCTGTTCCTGTTCATGGGTGTTTGTCTCACGCTCTCCAGCTAAAGGTCACAGTAAATGGGATTCTGCCTCTGAAGTCTTGATTCATAACTAAATGTCTTTGAAGATGATTTGTCTCTGTGATTTGTTTGGATTATTAAAGTGTTTGTAGAGTATTATTAATTGCAGCGTAGCTTTTGGTTTGCAGTGTTGCAGGAACATGCAGGAGCTGAACGTTGGTGTCATTGCACACACGTTTCCGTTGTGCGAAGAGGCAATAAAAGGCTTTATCAGACAGGCTTGAGTTAATTACAGACGCTGTGTTTCTCTCAGTCCTGCCTGGCTTAGATAAACCTCTCACTGACCAAGGCCACATCCCTCCCGCTGTCACCCCAGGCCCTCACCGAATTGATTTCAGTAATAAAGTGACAGTCTTGCCGTAATATACGGATGGCCTTTAATTCAAGCCTGTTACTGTGCCAAGGGGCGCTTGTTTAAGGGTTTATTTACACCCTCGTGGCGCTGCCTGGCATGCTTGGCTCCGTGGTGAATCACACCAGAAGATATGGAAAAAAGGTTTGACATGCCAACAGCTCATACAGTAGCTCAGGCAGTGTTTACAGTACTCAACTGTGAACGTGTGTGGGATGCGCTCCTTTAGCTACCCTTTGGAATGTTGTCATCAAAAGGATTGCAACTGTTGGAATTACTGTCCGTGGAAGAGTTTTCTTCAGTTCCTTCAGAGCCGTAGGCTTACTGCTACTCGGTGTGTTATCGGATCGGTTTTGTCTTTTTTGACTAGAGCATTTTATGAGTCAAATGTACCTTAAGTGTTATTGTGTGTCATTTTTTATAGCGGTAGCAGTTAATATACGGGTTTTGATGTTCCCCAATTCAGTGGAAGATTACCTTTTACATGCAGTGCCATCAATCAGAGGCTTCATAGCTTGACCTGTGAAACATTTTAATTAAGTTAGCCTAATTACCGTAATGAAGTGTCACACTTCACCGGCTTTACTATATAGAGTAAATTGAAAGAAAAATAGGCATCATTACTCATCAGACGTTATGGTATTTAGAGTGAGGCAGAGAGAAAAGCATTTTTCACCAGCTTGTCATCCGATGGGTGTCTGTCTATCTGAGTGGAAAAACCTGACCTATTGCCTGTTTTTATATTCTCATTTTTTAAATTACAATCTGATTGGTTTCATCAGTATCAGTGGCCCATTTATGAAATTAAGATGAATTCCTGGGTGGGATTCCAATTTGTTGCTCTCTACATTCTCTACTCTATATTCAAGTTTAATCACAATGCCAAGGACTGCACAATCAATTGATCAACAGTTGAGGCTTTCGCACAGGCGTATGGAGTTACTAAGAGCATGATAACCTCATCAATGATGGTTGGTCAAAGTTTAACCACAGTTTAACATGATTTAAAGGCAAGTGGGGGCAGCTAAACTAGCCTGCAGGGAGCACGGGACATGGTCAAGGGTGGCCAGGCGGGAGGCTGAAGACGAAGGGGAAATCAATGGGTAGGAGTCACCTCCATCACTTTAACTAGGCACTACAGACGCCCATGCCCCTCTCAGGGGCCAATTTGCGGGGTAAACAGGAGTGTGCGATTGCTGTTGGGGTCCCCAGTGGCCACGGCGGTCCATTACTCGGAACCTGGCTCCATTCTAATAACCCTCTTAGCGGGAAACCTACACGAGGCCACTTTCCAGACCCCCTCTGTACTTTATGACCATAAACACCGGAGCAGACACCAAGCACCAGTACTGTATGCCTTTCATCAAGATAACATTCCCACAAGCCCCTGGCTCTTGCTGAGTGGGTAGAAACCATGCTGATAGCACACTCCTCAGAGCTGGAACTATTTTCTTCTATAAATATACACAATAAACCTTAGTTTACAATTTCTGTCTGTGAACCTACCAGGATTGTATGTTTATGTCCTTTTAAAATCAATATGAAATATAGATTATCCATGTTTTGCATTTCTGGAGAATGTTTAGAAATATATTTAGAGAGTTCAGTCAGTACATACATTAATAGTAAAGACAAGAGAATGAAAAGCAGGAAAATTCTCTCCATTTGAAAGGGACCTGTATCAGGAATAGTGCCTCATCTTCTGTATTTATATAATAATTAACTTAACACTAGTAATAATGGAGCAGTAATAATGGACATAAGACTAGTAAGATAAGGCTAGTAGATGTTGGTGTTGGGGCCTCAGGTTTTTATGGTTTGAGGTCTAAGTAATAGTTATTTGCCTGTTTACAGTACACAAGTTACACTGAGATGCTCCTTAACACGTCTGTAGCAGCTAATTCTGTAATAATAATATAGTGACAATATTGTACAGCACTCATTTTGAAAGTTCCGGTTTTCTAGTCATATACACATGCAAGTGTTCAGTGTAATTGGATATGTGAGCTGTGTTCAAAAAACATTTTAATTTTTTTAATTAACAGTCATTTAAGTAAGATAATGTAAGATAAGTTAACTGTCCTTGCTGTTTTGGATATGGAAAATTTTGTAATTATGTGTCTAGGGTAGCCCACACAAACATGTGTTCAGACACACACTTACTGTACAGACACATACCGTTTAACAAAGTGCTTTTGTGGAGGAGTGTGTCTCATCGAGGCCATAAATCACACTAATGGGGAACGGGGGAAAGCCTCCTGTTCACAATAGAAAGGTTTCATAGATTCTTAACCTCCTGAAGTCTCCATTCCTCTGCTACCTGTGAACCTGGCTTTCCACTGGCTCTGCAGCCGTTTATGAGCAGATATCAGATCTATAAGTGTCCCCCACCCCACTATACAGTATACACACACACACCGTCCGGCCTTTTTCAGTAGTGGCTCATTACAAGGGCCTTCAGTGGGATCACTCACCACACTCCATTCTGGTGTATCCTGTATGCAACTCAGTGTCCCATATAAAATGCATTCACCACTCATCCCTCAACCAACCATAACAAAGTCTCCTCTACACTTATTTTCAGCTTAGGATACATTTTCGGTGTGTTTTCTACTTGATGTTGTGTCTTCTCAGCTCTATTCAGGAATAATAGCAGAGATACACAGCCAATTTGCCCACAGTGCCCGAGCACTCAGCCCTATTTATGATTCAATGCTTTATTCTAAATGCTTCAAATTGGAAACAGAGAAAGTAGCTCTCCTCTCCCCCACCATATATCCTCCTCTTGGAGGCATCTGTTCTTATCAGACGAGGCGATAGACGAAAAAAACCTGCTTATGCATTTTACCTCTGATTAAATTAGGCGTCGCCTGCTAAGTTCACCTCGGTATCAGTCACGCCTCACTAAAATGGAAATCTGTTTCTTGGAAGCAGAAAAAAAGGGACATTAATGAATGCCCTTTGTAATAAACGAAATGGGAATCGCAAATATGCCCAGTCATGAAATTTAATTGTGCTTTCTGGTGACTGGTTTGTGGGTGCTGAAGTGCAGAAGAGCAATAGAAGTGCTGGGGGCAGAGGTGGTTAAATGTAGCGCATAATGCACTGCCTGAACAGGCTAATGAACCCACTGTTTATGACTGACTGCAATTGTGTCATCTCTTGAACTGCAACAGGAGCTTTAAATCACACCAGTGCACACATATAGACACTCAAAACACACAGACACATGGCATTCAGAGCAATAGCGTGTAAAATAGGCTTTAGAAGAGAGAGACACTCCAGATTGTATTTCCATCTTCAATGCCATACTCAAACTTTGTATTGCCGTTATTGAATTGTGTTTTACTAAAGCCGTCTATGGTTTTCAAAGGAACCAAACCCCAGTGCAGATCTATGACTTTCGATGGTTCGGTAATTTGGCTGAAATCCCACAAAGCTTCTCCAAGTGTGTCTCTTTTGTATGCACTGCTTTTAAAAGAGTGAAAGTAATAATGTGCAACATTTTCATCTAAATAAATGTCTGTTTTGCTACTTTCCATCACAATTGATGCAATACAATAGTGATTCAAGCTATTAGCCAGTTCATGAAAGCTTTTCCATATGCAGGGCCCTCATTTATCAACAGTGCTTACGCACAGATTTGTGCCTAATCCAGGCGTACAATCATTTCTACGCAAAGTGTGGAATTTATCAATTTGTACTTCTACTTAAGAATACACTTAAATTCAAGCACAGGTCTGACCATGCTAACGCAGTGGTAGTGGTAGAATAGGGAAACTGCAAATGGAAAGCATTGCAGTGAGTGAATGCAACCACATGCATCAAACTATTTCAACATCTACAGTATATATGTGATGTATATTGTGGCAGACAGAGGGAGTTTGGGTGGGGTAGGTGGAGAGAGGAGCAGTGTGGGCGGGTTCCTCTAGGGGCGCTGGAGCCCAAGGACAGCCATCCCACTACTCAGCGGGATGCGAGGCAGCTGGGCAAGGTTGAAGGGGAAGCACAAGGCCAATCGGAGCCGAGAGCGGGCCCCTATAAAAAGAGTAGGGAAGAAATGTATCGAGAGAAGTGCGGGTCCCATAGTGAGTGGAACTTAGAGAGAAGAGGGGCGTACAGTGGCGAGCGGGAGAGTGAGTGAGAGACAGGTTCTTCACCGAGGGGGATTCCGGACGGTCCGTGAATCCCCCTCGGTGAAGAACCTTTTTCCGGCTGGATTATACTCCTGCAAACCCTGGACTATGCATATCTGTTGACCCTGGACTCTGTGGCTAACCCTGCCTGTACCTGTGAGGCAGGGACGTGCGGTCAGGGGAGGCAGGTGAGGCAGAGTAAAAATTTTGACAAGTAAAAATAATAATAATGATAACATAAAATGAAATTTCGAACATTTTTATAGTAAATATCGCTGAATTTGCGTATTTCCTGTTACAGGGGTGAAACGCGAGGTGAGGCAGCAACGAGCCGAGCTTCACCTCTGAATGCGTAATCCATATCAAACTGGGTTGACACATGCAATTGGCCCGTGCCTGTTGCCGTATCTCTGCATTTCGCCAATATAATGTTTGCAGATACGCTTATATACCCGGATTTTCCACAGTCTGGCTAATGTCTTTAATCATTAAAGTTTAATGTTTGTAAGTAACATCAGGCGAGTCAAGTGTAGAAGAGGAATGAAATGCAAATCTCTAGGGATGAAGGCTTTCCAAAACACAGACAATTGAAACAATTTTGCAGAAGCTTCATGAAACGCTCGAAACACTACTCGACAGTAAAGTAATTGACTTATAGAAGTATTTTCACCCAATGACGTCAGGACTCCGTAGTCGAGCGGTAGCGCGTTGGTCTAACAATCTT
>OMOT01042564.1:0-14325 GCA_900312575.1 Acanthochaenus luetkenii | reverse complement strand
ACTTAACGTAGATGCCAACTTTGGTGATTTTTTCGTTATCAGTTGAAGGATTGCATGGTTCTCCAAGGGTTGTGGTGTGTGTGTGTGTGTGTGTGTGTGTGTGTGTGTGTGTGTGTGTGTGTGAAATACAACCATCACCCCATGTGAAATGAATCCCCTCTCTGCTTGACCAGATGGCCCAGAAGGTGTTGAAGAACGCTAAGACGGCCTGCAGCAGACTGGGACAGTACAGGATGCCCTTCGCCTGGGCCGCAAGGTACTGGAAACCACTCCGCTGTCTCTGTGATGCTCATTCTCGGTGTTGACGACAAAGATATATGGCTACACGTTTTGGCCTGATAGTGACGCTTACTTGCAATTGATGGTCAACTTTTAGCCCCTCAAATCAAGGGGACGTATTCTTCCTGTGGTATATTCACACCGCAGAGTGACCCGGGCTGGAGATGCTGCGCACAAAGCGAGCGGGTACGTGAATCGGTGTCTTTCTTCTTCAGTGGACTCACTGTATTTCCCCCCTGTCTTGGCAGGCCCGTGTTCAAAGATGCGTCAGGAACTCTGGACAAAAGCGCTCGCTTCTCGGCTCTTTACCGACAGGACAGCAGCAAGCTGTCAGACGAGGACACGTTCAAGCTGCTGGCTGACTTCAGAAAGTACGTCTCCCCCCTCTTGTGTCTCTTTCCCGCTCTCGCTCTCTTCAGAAAATCGCGTTCACTGGTCTTGATTTGTACAATTGCCGTTCCTTTCTCTCTTCCTCCCGAACAGGCCAGAGAAGATGGCCAAACTTCCCGTGATCTTGGGGAACTTGGATGTAACTATTGACAGCGTGGCCCCCGATCTCACCAGTAAGCCCCGCGAATTATATTACACTTTCACGATCACATGTCTGCGTCCGACCTCAAAACCCTGTAACCTCTCCCTTGTCTCCCGTCTCCAGATTGTGTCACTTCGTCCTACATCCCCGTGAGGAACTTTGAGGGGAACGGCTCGGGCAGCGCTCTTCGGGAGGTGGAGGAGTTTGTGCCCTGCATCGCCAAGTGTTCCCAACCCTTCACCATCTATAACAACCACCTCTATGTCTACCCAAAGCACCTCAAATATGACGGGCAGAAGTCCTTCGCTAAGGTAGCCAAGGACGCACGTCATGGCGCAGGGTTTATCTCTTGTGATATGCACTAGAGGCTCTCCTGTCTCTCTCTCTATTCCTCTCCCTTCTGCCCTCCTTCATTTTAAAGGAGAGTTGGCAGTTCCGTTCATTCAACGTTTCCCCCGTCGTATTGAGTCAGTCGGGAGACACGGACAAAGACGGGCACAAGACAGAAGGATCTGGCAGTAATTGGTCCCTGGCCAATAGGGATGTCAATATCTCCTCTCTTCCCCATTATAATCTCTCTTTTATCTTTTGTCCCTCCTACTCAGGCAAGGAATATTGCGGTCTGCGTCGAATTCAAGGATTCTGACGAGGACGATGCCCAGTCACTGAAGGTACGTTTAGCACCAAACTGCTGAACACACGCAATTCTCAAACGCAGTTATTGAACAGCAGTTCATACAGGCAAACCCTATTGAGAGGACGAATTATTTGGTTGAAAAACATGTGCTCTCTCTCTCTCTCTCTCTCTCTCTCTCTCTCTCTCTCTCTCTCTCTCTCTCTCTCTCTCTCTCTTTCTCTCTCTCTCTCACACACACAAAACTGCAGCCCCGTAGCCAATGTTGAAACTCCTATAAATAATTCATTAGTGGCACCCTATTTTCCTCGTTCCATCCTCTGAATGAATTGAATCCACCTCTACGGTTTACTGGAATAATGTTACCTTTTAGATTCAAAGTACCATTATTTAGTTTGCACTGTGATCATAATGGACAAATGGAGCTGTATGTAAATGATGCCATCACACATACAGACAGATATGATTAATATGACATAGCAGCTTCAGCGGTAACTCTAAAGCTAATTAAAGCACCAGCACGAGAGCTCCTGTCACTATATCCCCTCACTCCTCTCCCAATATCACTGACATATTAATTCAAAACAAAGCAATAGGATTACTATTGCAGATGATTGACACCTCAACATACAATATGTGACAATTTGTACGATACAGTATACTGTCCAAGCGCGTTCCCTGGGGCGGCTGTTCCCCTGAATTCTGATCAGTAAGTAACATGTCAATTGTCTCAGCGTCCTTTTGCAATGTACCAATGTCTATAAGCTCTAGGCATCCAGTGGGTCAAATGATTTATTTATACCTCTTGAATGGGGATTGGTGAAATTTGGAAGTGATTCGGCTCAATTACCGATTACAGAATACTGAACACAATACAGAACACTTCAGGATAGTTCCATTTCATGTTTCTCATAATCAACACCTTGTTGAGCAACCAACAAAAAAGGTTTCAGAAGAAGAAACTGGCAGAGAGTAGATGCCTCTTGTATGTATGAAGTTATTGAAAGCACTGGGAATAATTATTTGGAAATAAATTATTAATACGGAAAACATGGGTAATTAAAAGTTATTTCCACTACCTTTATGACAATGGTTCATTAAGGCATGTTTGGACATAAGATGGTTGACTATATAAACACCAAATCCACTCCTACTCCAATTACAGGCACCCACACCATGAAGCTGACCTGTTGAGACCGATATTCATCACAGATGCATGAAAACATGTTTTTAAAACATCTCATCTAAACTAGTAGAGTTTAACGATCTGTCAAAAGGAAGAGCTTTTAATCCCTGTGTTTCTATATGCAAATAATATCGCCCACAGTGGCTCCCCAGGTGCCTGTAAGAAGGGAGATGGGAGGATTGAAATGTGCAATAACCTCACAAATCGATTTTTTTTTTGGTGGGTGAGGCTTATTCACTGAGGCCCGCCCAATGATTTACGATTTCCAGGATGAATTTTTCTATGCTTGCCAATAAATGATGTGGCTCCCTATCTTCCTGGTGACGCTTGATTTATCTTCCAGCAAAGGCCTGTGGGACTTTTAGCCAGTAGCCCCACTTTAGGCTAAGCCTCATTCCAAGGCAAAACTGTAAAAGTGGAGATTGGGTCGTATTTTTCACAACCACAGTCATATGAATATTAACGTGTCACATCTTGAGGAAAAAACAATAATTTGACATGCAAGGTGTGAAGTAGGATTTGTTTTGCATGTGTGTGTGTGTGTGTGTGTGTGTGCATCAAAGGCTATGCCTCTATTGAAAAAGTTTATGTATGAGCATCTCTGCAGGAAAGCTGGTGCGCGTACAAACATGTGCAGGCGCACATTCAATATACTCCTAACAGTATAAAGGAATATTCCATTGACCGTCCACATGGGACGCTGACCAAGGTTAGCCTTTTGAAACGCTCCTGCTGAGATGCTAAGCCTATCTCAAGAGCTTCCCTGCAAGCCTGAGATTCTTCGGCCAGATACCCAATGGGGCCACTTCTTTGACGGGCTTCAGAGGGAGAGATGGGGGGTATAAAAGGCAGAAATGCCATTGGTTTGACTTTTCAAAGCATCAAGACCTGTTTGTTACGCACAAAGAGCAGCGTCTGTTGCTGTTTGGAGTCAAAGGGGTGCTTTGGGGAGCTTATGTGGCTTGCATGCACTGCACAGCGACAACAAAAAGATTCCAGTCCTTTCTCCGGACCATTATTCAGTCTCACCGTTGGAAATTCTGAATAAATCCTGAGGATCTGTTGAAATTAATAATACATATTTCACAAATGCACAAACAAAAATCACACAACTACACAAACAGTCTCAAATAGCACATCAGACACTATATTTATAATATACACACAAATCAATGAGCACACTATATCACTATATCCCCCCCCGCCATCTCTAAATTGCTTGAGCGCGCACACACACACACACACACACACACACGTGCACGCGCACACACACCAAGGCCTTCCTTTAAGCACAGATTTTTTATTTCCAGTTGCTGTCACCATGGTAACTCTCAATGTCCGACCAGCACTTTCCTTTTTCAAAGCCCTCCCTACAACCAGTAACCACCGACAAAACCGCATTCCTCCGCTCGCCGTCACCCAGAGCGCTCGGCTTCTAGGAGGTCTTCAGCTGCTAATTACCTCATGCCAACAAAGAGCGAGGGACGAACGGGCGCCTCTAATAACAACCCACTCTATCTATACGAGGCACAGGGTTTAGCAGTAAGGAAACCGCTCTTTACGACTGTTCTCTCATAATCCTTAAAGTAAAAGAACGGACTGAAAGAGAGGCTGACCATAATCCCGCATGTTTTCAACCAGCACATTTCAAAGCTGTGTATGTTTACGTGCTCATGTCAACCTTCTTGTACGTTCAAAACGCCATCCCCTTTGTTGCCACGAAGAAGGTTTCGGCAGAGCCACCAAGGCATCAAATATTCCCGTGTTGACCGATCGATCGATGCGAGGCACCTCCTGACCTCCCTCATTCACATCCCAATAATGAAAGACGAGCAGGGGTTTACGAGTGACCTTGGTGTTCGATACAGGACGGGTCAGGCGTCGATAGCTCGGCGAGGGTCCAGCCCTTGCATTGGCATGCTGGAAATCACCGCGGGTCTTAAGGAACTGTCTGGAAGGATGCGCGGTCGGGATTAAAAGCTCGGGCTGGACTGAGCTCTCCTGTCTCCTTGGTGTCAATATACCCGATGGTCTGTCACTCGCTCTGCACAACTTTAGAGAGGAGAGTAATTTGCTGGCCCATGGAGGCACCTTACAAGATGCACTTATTATGTTGGCGGCAGGGTGGAAAGATTTTCAGCGAGCAACTGCATTGTAATGACAGACACTGACGCTGTACAGTAATTTAATTGTACTCTACAGTGATCAGCACAGGGTTTGACACTTGACACGTTTAAATGTGTTAAAACATGATATGTGAACGTGATAGTTGATCTATAATCTAAATGTGTTGGAGGATATATCACTTTGCACAGAACATGCTTCTTTGACGTCTCATTACCATCATGGAGTCTTCATTTCACTCCGGCTTTCATTCAGAAACACAACTGTATGATGCTTGGTGTGGGTGACACACGTTTATGCAGGACTTTGCTTTGACAGACCAGAAGTGCAATTGAGGTGAACAAGGAAGCAAAAGAGAAGTAGAAAGACTGATAGAGTTCTGGCCCTTTCTCGTTCTCTGGCTTCTGTGCTGGTGGAGGTGACAAGGAGTTCCTTGTATTTCACCCCAAGCGGCAGCACTGTCCCGTGGAATTTGTCAAGCGAGGCCAAGACGCCTGGCTGTCTTTTAACTTCTCCTCCATACCAACAGGTCTCCTGAGATAGTCCCACTCTGGTAGAAAACAAAGTCTAGAGAGTGTCATCCTGTCTGTTTTTGTTTCTGCTCGGCTTGTTTTCCAGCTCCGGTGTCAACATCTTCGTTTTCCAGCAACGGGACTCATTGCGAAAAAATTTGTAACATACTATTAGTGTTGTTGTACAACACATTCTTGACCTGATGTAATGGTAGAGCAAGCGATCATGTGGTACTTGCTTTAAGTGGCTCTGGGAAAAAGCTACAGAGGCAGACTAGACAATGTGGAGAGAATATACATATATCTGCAGGAAACAACAAACAAAGGTCTACAGCACAGCTTCCCCCACTAATAAAACAAATACAATGTTTAACACTAGTATGAAAATAGCCCATGGCACAACAACAGTAGCCCATAGGCTTCCGTCGCTCATTTGTGATGTCAAAACGAGCTCCTTGGAAAGGCAAATTCAAATTCTGATCTCGTAACCAATCAAACACCACCTAACGTCCCAGCTGCAACTGGGACAGCATTGTAAACAATATCAGGCGACAGTGGGTGTAGTGTAAATTACGTAATCTACTCAAGGTGACATGGGAGGAAAGAGATCGCGTGGCAAACAGTATCACCGGGGGGGAAAAGGAAAAGGGTGCAGTGGTGGGTCAGATGCACCATCTTTTATCTCTTACTCTGCTGCATCCCTCTCAGACATCCAACTCACAACAATCTCTCTCCCTCCCTCCCAACCTCCCTCTCTGTGCCCTTCTACCTCTTTGCTCCTTCAGCAGTGAACAAACAACGACTTCTACACAGTTGCAGACTCTAGTCAAAGCTTTGTAATTGATGCACCAACCAAGATATAATCTAAGAAATTAACAGTTTACTGTCGTGCGACTGTTGGCACACACTACACCCACTTCCAGTGAAAGGAAAAATACACCCTCGGATACTATTTCGCTGTAATATATAATGTACTATGCACAACAGGTATTGTGGTTGCATTGCATCATGGTCTATTGAGGCTACTGTCGGTGGAGAAATGTATATCTCTGCCTCTTCTACTATGGATTTCTCCCTGTATCATTGTACAATGTCTGAGGCTAGAACGGAGCCTTTGCTCATTGATTCTGAGGGACTGACGTAAAAACCTGATTTTCACTGTTGATGTTGTAGATAGCTGGGGGAAAAAAGATAGATTTTTTTTTTTTAAATCAATCTCCACCCAATTTTAGACACATATTTGAACTGCCTACATCATGAGTATTTCAAATAGTTTTGATACACGAACAAAGTTGATGACTATGATGCACAAACATGTAAGGATGCATAATTCATAAGAGCATTCAAATTTGGTAGATATGTTTCAAATCTTTATGGAAGCCCTTTAATGCAATACTTTATTTTATTTTATGGGATTGTCTTGGTGGATCCAAATATCAGTTGTGTCCATTTTTGTTCTCAATATATTGGCTTACCAATATGTGAAAAATGCCAGGATACTTTTTCTACGTTCTACCATTATTTCTCTCTCCTGTTGTTATCTCAGTATATTGAAGCAGCAGGCTTACAGGTAGCATAATAAACTACACTGGAAGGGGCCAGTTGCTGCTGTATTAAGTAGTAAGTCCCAGTTGGTGCCATTGCACATACTGGTTTCATTTCTGTCTTGATAATCTTCTGCCGTTTAGAATTTTATGCAAAAGTTGATCCTATCTCTGTGTTTGCTTGTGACACACAAATGAATTTGACAGCAAAGATCTGCAAACAAGAAGTGAGGCATAATTGTATACGCTTTAAGCAAGAGCAATCAAACCTCAAATAAATGTTTGGGATGGGCAAAGTGTGTCAGATAATCTGTCAACCGGAGGGTTGTCAGAGTCAGAATCAGGTGACAGTTCCTGCCATTGTGCCCTTGAGGAAGGCACTTAACCTAATTGCTGCATTGTATATAGCTGCCCTCTTCTCCAGCATGTGTCACTTTGTGTGTGCAGTACAATTCACTTGAGTGTATCAGGAGAGGTCTGCGATGGGATACATGCAGAGAGCTCATTTCAATGTGTGACAATAACTGTAATGTAAAAATTAAAACACTTGTTTGTTTGTTTTATTACTCCTGCAAAGTTAAATCTCCATTACATTTTACACACAGCTTATCTAAACTGTCTACATCATGGCTATTCCAGATCATTTTGATACACGTCACCATTTGGAAAATGACATTGACAGCCCCAAAAAATAAAATAAAGCATAAACCTAAACATTTAATGTGTGAGCAATCAAACTTCACATTTCGAAGGCGTTCCAAAGGTATAGCAATTTTGCTATTTTGCAAATTGCGATACCTCAGGCATCTGAGCGTGTTTGGTGCATGGGCTTGGATCCTATATTGAACAGTGTGTAGGTGTTTTAGGGTGGAGTTTTCCTTTAACATCCCAATCCAGTACCATCAGATATATTCAGGTCAGGCAGGGAGGCAGTCAGTCAGTCAGTCAGTCAGTCAGTCAGTCAGTCAGTCATTAACACTTTGTGAGATGACCTCTAGAGGGTGTCTAGCAAGGCGCCGTGGGACTGAACAGCATTTGTACTTGTTGGAGTTGAATAGATTGCATCACACCCTAATCTCCACCCAATCCCACCCTCCACCTTTTATCACCCATATTTCCCATCTCAACCCAGTTGCTATAGCGACATGGCTGCCCCAGTGCCCAAAACACAAAAACCACGAGACAAACGCAAGCCATTTTGATCATTCCAGGAGCCGGCCAGGCGGCAACAAGCATACCCCACCCTCGTCAGGAAAAGCCACGGTCCAGTGGCTGAGGAGGCCATTGACGGAATTACGACTCATGAATAAGAATGCAGCGCAAGGCAAGTGAGAGCTCTCCCACTGTGTAATATTGACGTGCTCCCCGGTCAGAAAATAGCCCAGCATAATTAGCTTTCACAAGCAAGTATGGGGCCCGCATGAAAGGCCACTCCAGACAACGATGAAACCCCTTGACAGGAACATGTTCGCCGCTGAATTTGAGTGGTGGGGTGGAGAGAGCTGGAGGGACAATCAGTGAGGATCTGTCGCAGCTTTTTGGGCAGTACATGCAAGCCAGGTTTTCCATCAGGACAGACAGTCTATGTTGAATGAATTTAGATGACGAGATTGAGTATCACCGCAGTCAGACACTTACGAAAAGTATTTTCACAAATCAAAAGGGGAAAAACATCAATTTTATTCAGCCCAGTCACTTTAAATATGTCGATAGGACAAGATATAATGAAGTCAAATCATTAGTAGACTGAATTGGACGAAAATAGGCCCCCAGTATCCGTGTAACAGTAATGAGAGGCATGTCTAAAGGTTACAATGAGGGAGTGCAAAGGTCAAACAAGTCTCCAAACCACCAAATGAGGAAGTCATTAGTGTCAGATGGCTGATCAGGTTGATGACATGGCAATGTCGATGATCAGAATGAGTTGATCCATGTCAATCACGCACCCATGTTGATCAGATGTGCGAGGTATGTCACACTAAACACTAAAGCAAAATCCCTCAAGATAAGCGGCCACATTTCCACATGGATTGCTACATGTTTAAGGGTTAAAGTTGTACAAACTCCATAAATATTCAGCTGCACGCTTGGGCTCGATCAAAGTGAATTATGCAATTGTGCTATGAAACATTGATCACAAGGGAGTGTCGTCAGTTTTCCAGCTTAAAGATTGATATGCCGTCTTGTCCCGTTTCATATCAACCATGCAGATGGTTCCAGTAGCCAACGATCAAACAGAGGGCTGATTGCGTCCATTTAATGTTTTAGCACTGAAAGGTTGTCATGTTCCAGAGCAAGTGCAAATTTGAAGACACGTCTAACTAGACTAATTCCAAATCAGGTCTGAGATCTTGTACAATGAAAGAAGGGGAAATGGGAAAACATTTTCCGGTGACATCTTAAACCAAATGGAATGAAGGGTGCCAGTACGAGAAGTAACTGCAGTGAGACAGGTCCTTTGGGAGGTTTCCACTGTGTGAGAGTTGCAGAGGAAACAAAGTGAGACTGCACCTTGTCTCGCTCTCTTGATTTCGTCTCGCCCACGTTCGGAAGCATGCAGCATGACTGCAGGCCCCACTTTCACTGCCCTCCCAAGTACAGCACCCAGAAATCTTGGCTTGTGGCCACCCATTCATGCCCAGCTTCAGCCCATCGGAGAAGGGGTGACGGAGGGAAACAAAGAGAGGAAGGACGGGAGAAGGAAATAAGTGAAAGAGAGAACGGGATTCCACGTGGAACAGTAATTGAGAGGTGAGAAAGGGAGACGGAGAGAGGAAGGCGGGAGGACTAAGAGAGGTAGAGAGTGGCTTGTAACGCTGAGTTGAACGATGACTGGAGGTTTTCCCAGTCAAGCAGGTTGAGCCGTTGTTTCAATGGGACCAGGGAACCTCGTCGCAGCTTCGACTTCCGAAGTGGAGAACAATCATTCTCGACAAGTGTTCGGTGCCAGCCGAGCCAGATGACAAACAACCACACACACACACACACACATTTTAACTGGAAATCCAGAGCTGTACAACAGCAGGGCAACACAAGAGAATTGTGCCATCTCATCCAAAGCCTGGTACCACAGAGGTTTGACTCCAGAAAGCGCACCGAGAAGCGAATTAATGATTCACTACCACAGCATCATTAGGAGCGGCGAACAGTGGAGAAGAAAACAGTGATAATCAAAAACTACACAGAATGTTGTTGTTTTAAAATTACCAAAACCTAAATAATGACTTGCTTAGAAAAAAGGGAATTATGTATTGTAATTATTTTAGATGCTATGAATTATGGATGCAGACTACATTTAAAACAAAGTCTAGTAGATAACAATTTGAACTACCTCTCTTATGTGCAGCAGAGGAACCTACATTGCCTGTGCTGGTAATTGCAGGTGTTAATCCAAGGGAATTCCATCAGAGGAAAGTAATTTTTATGGCAGTGAGAGTGAAAAAACAGAGTTTTGGTACTCGTTCCAAAAATGGCCATGAATCAGCATGAAAGGATGTTGTTTTTTTTGTCTTAGAGGAGAGATGAATAGCCAGCCAAGTTATTAAAGGTCAGTAGAAGTTGCCTGCCCACTCTCCGGATGGATCCAAGGCTCTAGGGCAGAAGGAAGAGTTGGAGCAGTAGACATTAAATGTGTGTTGGCTACTCCCACCTGCCAATTTAAAAAAAAGAAGAAGAAAAAAAGAAGAAGGAAGAAGCAGAAAGCTGGAAGACGAAGGATGAAAGACTACAGAGCCCAAAGAAGGGCAAACATCAGATGGAGGGATGGAAAAAGCGGAGTCGGCTCCCTGCACTCCGGCTAACCACCTGCTCCTGTCTGAATTAGCCCTTTCTTTACTGTTTGGACTCATCCGAGTGAAACCCACTCCCCCGACTGACAAATGGGCCGAGGCCTCCCCCTTCCATTGACTTTCATTACATTACAAAACCCCATGTTTAGCCAGCCACCACAGAGTCTGCTATTAATCTGACACCAGAACGCCTCAGGCCCTGAGACCGAGTCGAAGGTTTCCTGAGGGGAGCTAAGAATAAAAACATCTCTAAAACTCCGCAACTTTTGGATTCTTTGCCCAATGTGCTCAACTTGTTGTGGCATAATAAAGCCTGTGGGGCATTCGGCAAGGAAACCCAACACGGATGCCGTTGCGGTTCAAACCACTGGCTTGGCTGGAGTCCGCTTCTCTTTTTTCTCTATTGCTTGAGAGATATCAATCCGCTTCGCATGGGGAGAAATCCGAAAACATTTCCCCTCTAATCACCGCGGAGTCCGGTATGACCATGCACGTCTGAGACCCAGGCTACCCAAAAAGCTGTGAAGATAGGCTGCCAGCGCTGAAATGTACAGCGTCTAATTGGCCAAAAATGAAATGCGGCAGGTTCTTATCAAAGCAGGGCGGAAAAGGGTCGGAGGCTGGGAGGAGGCAGGCAGGGCTGAAAAACGAGAGGGGATAATAAAAGTCGGGTGATGTCATCCAATCGAGGAAGAGAATAGAATTTGGAAGAAAAACAAATCTCCTTGATTTAAAAAGTCTGAAAGGAGGGTTATGGCAAAGGTAAAAAGCAAACATACACAGATGGAAAGAGGTTTTAAGTTCCTAAAGTAATCCCAGGAACTTTGGAATGTGTTTACCGCTTTGTATGTTTGCTATATTGCGCCGGGATTTATTTTGTATTCTTCTCTTTCCTGTCAGACCTTTTATTATTACCTTTTGCATATTAATGTTTGCTGCAAAAACCTCCCACCACTCTCCATTTGTTCTTCCATTCCCAGCAGGCAATTGTTCACTGTCGTGGATCACCGGCGACGTTTTTGTTCTGTAATTGTCAGACGCTCAACACATCGCTGTTTGATGGAGGAACGGCCTCACTAAAGAGCAATCAAGACAAACCCGTGACTTTTGTGTCGCTAGAAAAGAGCTGGTAGGTAGAGACAATAGCTCCTACTCAGGTTTCACACCGCAGGAACTCTGTTGAGTGATTGATTAAAAACAGGCAGTCAACACAATCTAATATATGCCACTATGTGCGCATTTTCAGCCACGTGTCCCTAATGGGCGGCCCCAGTGGGAGTCAAATCTACGACTGGCAGTGTTAGGGAATCATTCGACCCAAATGAGCTACTCGGGTCCACCTTTCCATGACACTCTTTGAAACGGAATCTTGAATGTAAAGCAGCACATGTATGATATTTGCACTTCCAAACTTAAAGCCATGCATAAATGCATCTGTTTGGGGAGTTGAAATGTTTATGCAAAGCTTGACTTGGCTTTGAGGGTTATGCATGAACAATGACGGCACTGCTCTCTCATCTGCTCAGCATGATAAGCTCTCTTTTAATGTCAACGGTGGGTGTCAATATTGATCTAAATATTTAAGACCATGATGTTCATATGTTCACTTTGTAGCTTCCTTAGAAGCATAAAAACACAAATATAATTGGGGAAGTGTTAATGACACCAATTATTGAATATTAATTTAAGCCTTTTTGGATATTTTGGATACACTATTCACAATAAGAACACTACAAAGTTCCCCAGTGCATTAGCATTGCTATTAAATTATGGAAATTGTCAATTTTTCAAAAACTCTAATAATGACATGAAAGCATTTTGGATGTTCTGACTTTTATTGGTTTTATTTAATGATCAATAACAAAGCCTCCAACCATCCCTTAAATAACACCCAATAAATTATAAGTTATTACAAATTGCCACTTCCATTACTCACTCCAAATAAAGCATGTATCTTAACAGCCTGCAGTGTATACGTGTGACGCAAACCAACAGGAAGGACTTGGAGAAAAATAATTAGCAAAAAGGCAGGGACGCCAAAAAATCAAGGAAAGTATCAGACATTTTTGTTCCTCTCTCATTTGGACATTTGGCGAAGGAGGAACAAATGGAGACCGGAGAATATGTCTGTCCCTGACGATAAAATCAACGCAAATGACATGGCATCCCGCTGGAGAAGAGGGGATTTGGACGAGGATGGGCAAAGGAACTGAAGGGGATTCTTCAGCTTATCCTACTCTCTTCCTCAAACAAATATCTCATCAACTCCCTCAACTCTGAAATCAGGTCAAAAGCCAAGGATAATGAGAACTGGACCGGATGGAAAAGATCGGCAAATGAGAAGAGATCCTCCTATCAGATTTCCTGTAATCCCTCCCGCCCTCCTCATTATTGTCCCTCTGTCATTCATTTCATGGGAGAGATTCATTTGTTTGATGTATTCCAGCCTAAAAGTGATCAAGTGTATGATCGTCAGCAGGTTCTAAACGCAGGTCGTGTTTAGTTTGTATCATGATCCCCGAGGTATCCATCATGTCTTGGTATTTATTCATCTTCATCATTAGGTAGGTAAGTGCAATAAAACAACATATAAAAACAAATACAATATTTTGCTCTTCTTTGTTCCTCGAGAACAGATGACAACAGATGTGTGATAAGACAAAAGCACCATAGACAGAATCCACAACAGACATCCAATCAACAGCAGAAAGGTCCTCAGACTGATTGAGCGATGGAGACAAAAAAAAAGTACAGAAGAAAAGTGATGGAAAAGGGAGGGACTGGGACAGAGATAAAGAGAAGTGTGTATGTGTGTGTGTGTGTGTGTTTGGGGGAAGGGGGTGCTCCTTGCTGACCTGCTTTCTCCTTCAGGGGTCACACACACACACGCCTGACACAATGCTATGAGCCGTCCCTTAAGGTGCCTGACGAGGTCCACCGAGATGTGAGGTGATATATTGCTTTGATATAGCCTGTAATTACTGGCCGTGAAGGCCACTACGCCTTGGGGAAAGGAAAAGGGGAGCAGGGAGGAGAGAGAGACACTGGGGCTCTGATGAGAAAAGGGTCACTGTTGTTTGATAGCAGTAGAGCCCCATTTTTAAGTGTCCAGCCTCTCCGGCGATGTGACACAGTGGGAAGCGGCACTATATACGTGTGTTGGAGAGGTAGTGTCAGATTTGAGGATTTACAAAGCCCCAAACAATGTGCTCCGAAAATATTCAACAACAACCAATTGCAAAAATCACAAGCCCTGTAGGCAGATTATGTAAATGCACTAAAATTGTGTCGGATTAGTCTACGGTCGCATGTTTCAATTGCAGTATCATTTTGCAATGCGCCAGCGCCAATAGGCGACGGCGTTTATCAAGTCGCTGTGGATTTCGTAGAGCCGTAATGGTCACGGAGCAAAGGGAGGAATGGGTAATGACGGAGAGCCATTCATTTCATCCTGTCACAGCATGATGCGAGACAGCCCTCATTTTGAGATGCATTACAGCACTCACAAGCTCAGCGGCATGCTATCACTCAGACACGAGGCGCTATTAGACCTCGCTTAAAAGACTGTAATGGAACCAAACACCTTGCCGAAGAAGCCCACATACACTCTTGCGGCCCTTTTTGTAAGTGGCCAAAATTGAAACGGGTAGCACTTGGGTTTGATTGTTTAATATCAATGGGGCACTCCATGTGTGTGTGTGTGGGTGGGTGGGTGGTTGGGTGTCT
>OMOT01042559.1:0-11757 GCA_900312575.1 Acanthochaenus luetkenii | reverse complement strand
CAAATGTGACATTGCTGTACTTGGATTATTTAAAATGTTACTTAATAGCCCAATAGCTTCATTAACTCGCTCCCTGTCTAACTCCATTTTGTTTTACTGATGCGATTGGGAGGGGGCGGGCCTTGTATGAGTGACAAGACTGTAAACCAATCAGAAAATGCATAATTCATTCTCTCACACGTTCACATACATAGTCTTGCACATACACATACATTCTCTCACACGTTCACATACATAGTCTTGCACATACACATACATTCTCTCACACGTTCACATACAGTCTTGCACATACACATACATTCTCTCACACGTTCACATACATAGTCTTGCACATACACATACATTCTCTCACACGTACACATACATAGTCTTGCACATACACATATATTATCTCACACGTACACTATCATACTCTCATATTGTGTGCGTGTAAGAGAGTATGATGGTGTGTGTGAGAGCAAGAATGAATTATGGCCTACAGGGCCCCTCATATGTGTGTGTGTGTGTGTGTGTGCGCGCGTGCTCACAGCTGGGTTTATATAAACCTACTGAGTGACGTCTCTCCTAACAGCTGTGTGTGTTTGTGTGTGGTCTTTCATTTCTACACTACACCAAACTTTCGAGCCATTGCCTGTTAGTACGCCTGTATCGGTCAGTAACACTCGGCACAGATCTGTTGCAAGCTCAACTATTAAAACATTGACTCAAGGTTTCAGCAAGTAAATAACTAATTTGGGCTGATGCTCTACATAAGTGATCCTCAACCTACCAGTGGGGAGTTCCCAACTCGCCCACGCATTACAAGGAGGTTTTAGACTATTTCCAACATCCAACATGACGGTTATAAAGAGCTACACTTTCCTGTTCACACAAACCCTATTGATTGATTCATGCTGTCAAAGATCCAGCACCTACGGCACCACCGGATTGGGTGATGAGGCCCACTTTGGCAGAACCAACGAGGGTAACGTGTAAAACAGCTAGTCACCAGAATATAGTAGCAGCTCAGGCAAGGTCCTGTGAGGCCAGTTAACCAAAGGCAGAGGATGACAGCAGAATATGGATATATGTGGCAAAGGGCCATACAGAAATAGCAGAGGCATAGGAGGGAGAGGTCAGGAGAGGCAAAGGGGAAGAAGGAATAGAACAGCCTATTTAGTGTGAAATACTCCTGATGAACAATATAAGGATAGGAATATATCTTTGAAAGGAATAGATCATTCCGAGAAGCTGAGACCGAGACAGAAAAAGGAAAGTGGGATCTTAGGAGTAAATTAACCCGTAGTAAGGAGAATCAAGGGAAGATAAAGGAAGAGAGGGATGAAAGACAGGTCAGTAGGCCTAGGAGTAGAAATACAGGTCAGTAGTGACCGAGACCTAGGAATAGAGAGACAGGTCAGTAGGCCTAGGAGTAGAAATACAGGTCAGTAGTGACCGAGGCCTAGTTGCGAGATGTGTGGTGATAATGATGAAAAGTGATTTGACTATCACATAAACAGTGGCATTACATTGGAAATAGCTATTTGCTGCATAATAATAAACAATGAGAATGTTAAATTACAGCACTGTGTTAGCTCCTCCAGATCTGGCAAGTGTGGTAACATCTAACTTTATCTATCATCCGGTTATTTTCTGGATATCAGGGGTCAAAAGACGTCCTTAGCAGGACATTTATTACTTTCGTGACAGTAGTGCAAAGAACACTGATAGTATAAGTAAAAGTGTAAATCATAGTACATTTCACTGGGCTGTCTGACTTCACTAGCTCTACCGACCACTAAACACTGACTTCTTCTGCATATAGAAAAACACACATGGGAAAACATGGCTGCCCTCACTACCCAGAATGCAACACTCTTAAAGCAGCAGGTACAATTTCCAACACTTGCACTGTCCTATACTCTATAATAAAATGCAGTGTAATTTTTGGCTGGTAAAAAAAAGTTTGGCGGGTAGAATCTTTCATCTACCAGACATTTGGCTGGTGAGCTAAAAAGTTAATTTCAGACCCTGAGCCCATGGGTAGAGAACGTAAAGCGGGTCGGGAATGATGTAAAATACAACCGTAAAGCAGTTCTGCAAATTGTTTTGCAACAATGACGATAGAAACGATAAGAGATTGAAAATATCTACCTATAGACATCTTTCTCTCGCCCCACAATATATATAGTCATATCAAACAACCCTAATTGGGGATTTCATGACAAACCGCTTTGACGAAAGGCCATAAAGACTCTTGGCTGAAGATTTCTTCGAAAGAAAAGACTCTGCTCAATCTAAGCTTAAAGAACTGCGAGAATCTTTTCAGATTCACCTTCATCTATAACGAACTTCAACAAGACGTTGCGCAGCCATTCTGACCACAGAAAGTCATTGAATGTCAGGACGACGTCCTCCCAGCCTACTCACTGAGCTGGTTATCCCACCGGGGATTGAAGCAGCAAAGTTATTCCCTGGGCTAAGCAGGGGAAAATAGCTGCCTACTAAGGCCGAGAGGCTGCCTGTTGGGGTTATAGAGTTGCTTATTTTTCTAATAAGGTAATTTAGGAAAGATTAGCTACCTTTACTATTCTCCTTCCAAAATGTTTTTACATTTTTGTGTGATTACGTATTTGATTCTGAACAGTACGTTGTATTTACTCCTACTAAAACTAATAAAACAATAATCTGCATTTGAAGTAAAATTCCCATTTTAGTTATTTACCTTTTGTGTATATTTAACTGCCGTACTAGGTATTTATGTCTTCTGAGTGATAGTGAAGCCTAGGTCTTGTCTACTCTAGGTTTGAGTGAAACAAGAGGTCCACTCAAATGTATCCTAATAGGTTAAAGTATACTAATCTATTGAACATAGCACTGGCAACCCCACCAACAGTGTTTCATATGGAAGAGCTGTCGTTAGTCAGTACCTATAGTATTTTAGGCTGATTGCTGGGGAAAAGCTAAGGATCCAGAAGGATAGACCTTAGGATGTAGACAGTTCGAGGCTAGGTGAGTCTTCCCACTACCAGTCTATATTCTTTAGAATCTTGTTAGGGTGTATTATCCTGCAGGCTTTAGACTTTTGTTAGAGAGTGTCAGTTCAAATGGATAATCAGTGTGAAGTGCTTCTTCAGAAATTAACTGCTTGTACGCAACTTCATATCCTGTTAACCAATATCCTTGAATTATATTATATCGCATTGAATGAAACTTAATGGTGGGCGGTATATACCCGAGATATAGCAATACTGTTTCTACCGTGGTTGAGCGTTAAAACAAAATGTTTGCGTGAATGTTCCAAATAAAAAAGACTAAATACTTTAAGTGTGATAGAATACTTTACCAAATATTCCATTGACTGTTTATGGACTGTTTATACTTGAAGATACAAATAGGCATTTTCATAGGGTTCTTTCATTCATAAAAATTTTTCCAAATTGAATTATCAGACAAATGAATATACCTTGATATAATGCCATTATCGTCCCAAATTGTACAAATATTGTGAGATCAAATTTGGGCTATATTGCCCACCGCGTCTGTCTCTCTGCCTGTCTGTCTGCATGCCTGGTCGTCTTACTGTCTCCCTTGTTTTTGTTCTATTCATCTGTCTGGTCTATCTCGGTGTGACTGTGCCTGTCTGGCTGTCGATAAATCTGCATGTGGTTTTCAGCGTACTTTATTTGAAAGCTGTTTGAGTCATCGTAAAGAAAGATGTGGGAGGAGAGAAAGGGAAAGTGGGGGTTGATCGTTGTGAGAAAGTCCCAGGGCGCAGAACTGAATAAAGTTGACGAGAGACAGGATGGAACAGTTATCAAAAGCATGGGCGGCTTTCAGAGAGAGAGAGAGAGAGAGAGAGAGAGAGAGAGAGAGAGAGAGAGAGAGAGAAAGAGTCCTGTGCTTCTATAAACTGAATGCAGAGGAATATGCAGAAAACTAAAAAATATTGTAAAAAAGGATCAAGATAAATGCAAAAGATTTTTTTTGTAATACAAATAGAAAGAGGAGTCTGAGGAAAATATTACATTTGTTTGAGGGTTTGGGTCCAATTTCTAACCATTGATACGTGTCAATGAAACAGAGAAACAGGTGACAGGCAAGAGGAAGGGGAAGGGAGGAGATGGCTGTGAAAAAGGGAGGTGTGATGAAGCAGAACGGGTTGGTTGGATGTATGTGAGAGACAGGGAGAAATTGTGTCTCAGTCAGCTGCCTCCCTGTTCCCACAAGCCGCGTACATGAGAGGAGAAACTGTGACAGGGAAAAGACGGAGAGAAGAAGCTTTTTACAATTCGTTATTATTAACGTGCATTGAAATGTAGTCCTCGCACATCAACATATACAGAGTGGACCATGCGAATGGAGACATGCCCATGCAATGTTTTAAACCTGTTGTCAATTGAAATGAGGATAGTGTAGAATGTGCAGAGTCGAGAGGGAGAAGCGTAAGACACACATTCGGTTCAACTCACTGCAGGCTCAAACTAAGAATATACTGCATGTGTGATCAGTCCAGCCATTATCCAGCCAATGCTGTCTTGAATACACAACTGTGGGCTTATTAATGTGCATTTTCTGCCTTTAATTTCTATTGTTGGCGAAAGGGGAGTAGGATGAGAATTTTGCTTTGCTCTGTGCCCAAGGATTAATTGGACCGTATTCATGAATATTCAGTGTTGGGGAAGCTAGATGAAGTTGGAAGAATTTGAGCTACAGCAAAACTATCCCTAAGACAAATATAGTTTTGTTAACTTAAGGTAGAAAAAGTAGTTCAAGCTGCTTTGTTTAATATGATCATAATATACCTCTGCAATGCCATGCAATACAAAATCGTTACACGAATGCCAAAAATACCACCGGTTAGGACGTTAAGGACTATAAATGCAAACTAAATAAGCCTATCTGGGTTCATCGAATGAACACAAAAGGGGAAGGAATGTGAATTTTCTGTTAACATTGTATGTTAAAATAAATAAACAAAAGGGCAACAACATTGAATATGAGTAAATAAATGAATAAAAGGATGAAACAATGCAAATCCACTCTGCAACATGCGACTACTAGCCTCTACTAATGCTAGCTTCTGCTAGATACGTTAGCTAGCGTGCAAATCAGATGTGTTTACAACAAGACGGCTATCAGCTGACACAACGTTCAGATCGCTCATAAGCTGATCATCTACGCACAAAGTCCATCAGATCTATCGGTTCCCAGTCAGAGAACAGCACATAAATTAACAACATCTTTTCAGTTCTATTGAGACGGGCAAGTTGTATGTTGAGAAATGCAGTCGGCTGTTCACGGCCATTGTCCGCCGAGATCTGAGGACCTCCAATATGGCCGCCAGAGGATGTTACGTCACCTGAAAGCCCTCTGTAGGTGTCACTGATGTGCCTGAGGGATGGGGCAGTAGTTTTCCTGTGATGTTGCTGGTTCTTTCTCTTCGGTTGTTGTTCAGATGTGGAGGTTATTCTCTCATCTTCAAAGCACAGTGTTGCCTTGTGAGTCAGCTGCCTGGGCCTTTGCAGGGTTGAATTCAGATTTAACCAACTGAGCTAACCAGCCTCTCTTTGTCTGCTGCAGGAATACAAAATCCCACCTTAATCCTAGCTGTGATGTGTCACAACCAGAACCCGACTCCTTGACTTGAAGGCAGAAGACAAATGTGCCGTTATGATTCCCATCTAAAGCAAGTCTCTCCTTGAGAATAAGCCATTTATCTCTATATTAATGTAGCGTGGGCATTACTAGAAAATCAGTCAAATTAAAAGGAGTGCAAATGATTTAAGAAGCATGTGATGCAGTGATCAAAGCGTGTAATATAACCATTGATATAGATTGACAGATATTAAAGCGTATTCGCAGAATAGTCTACCAAGCTTGTCGAATCTCACTGTAACAACCACCAAGAGCATAAAATGGCATAACAGCAAGTCTTCCATTAAATATCAAGCCTTTCATTTCACATAACATCAAACAGCAAAACCAGAGATATTTAGGCCAAATATTCATTTAGGCAATCAGCAAACAAGGCCAGGGGAACACCAGCTTGAGAATATTACAGTAATCTGATATCAGAAAGGTAATTGTAATTTATTACAATGGGAAAAACACAGTAATCAGAATAGAGATAATTGTGTCCATTTCTTTTTTTACTTTTTTAAATGCACTTTTTTGAAAAAGAAAAACAAAAAGGATTGTATTCGTCAGATTGTAGATCCAAATATAATTGTGCAAAACTTGATGAAGCTGTCCAAAATGCAGTTACGTAATCAGATTATATTAACGATCCTGAGAAACCAAATGGATTACATTATTGATTAAAAACGTAGCAGGCTATTGTTATTCTGTAATGGATTTGATTTTCAGTCTAACCTTCCCAACCCTGTCAGCAACATGTAAGATTTGTTTTTACCTTTGCATGCAGTGCATCAGCATTTTGCTGCAAGCAGCTGTGGCTCTTCTGTTAATGCTCAGAGGATTTACCTGTAATCTGCATTTCTTGAGGAAGAAACGTTGAGCCAAAAGCATTCAGGGGCCATCGCAGCCGTAGAGGAGAGGATAGGCGAGACAACTATTGACAAGACAGAGCATGTTATAGATGAAACATTTTATAGTGCTATAGAGCTGTATATCAAGTCACTTAGCTTGAATGCCCTGTGAGCTGCATACCAACCAGTATCTGTATTATTTAGCTGTAACATATTTTCAAAGCAAAAGTTAATATATGAACTGTTAAATGTGAATTTGTAGGTCCAATAATGTGTCACGCTCTTTATTTGTTTGTCAATTTTCATCCCTTGTCTTCCAGATGTATATGGGAATTTGATGTACCCGATGAGTTTCTCTTTGTGCTCTGAAAATGTTTGTTTTGTCCTAAACATGCACTTATATGTACAGTACTGTATATATGGTGTGTATAGGTAAGGTACTGGTTATGGTGTAGGCCAGTTACCTGGATCCAGTTCCAACCCTAAAGATACAATGTGGAATTTATTTGAAATCTTTGTATATTCTTTGGTATATTCATATATGATCTTGAAGAATTTGAACTGGGTGGAAACTAAAGTGTTTAAAAAAAACCTCATGATAACATAAAAGTACAGGTCTGTTTTATTTACTAGTGTTAACATACTGTATATGACAAAAGTACGAAAGGCATTTCCAGCCTCAAAATATAAAATCTTTATATATGTCACATACTCTCGGTCCTTGTGTCAGCAGCTGAGAAATCCAGTCACTCCTTCATGCCAAGAAATTGGTACATAAATTGACATTATTGACAGCTACAAATGCAGAGACAACAGTTCATTTGCTTTGAAAATATGTGGAAGCAAAGCAATGAAGGTACATTCATTTGTAGATTTGAGAACACGTACACAAATATTTTTCAAGATGACATGACTTTGTCTATTTATTTCATAAACCACCAGTCATAATCACTTAAATATAACTTTTCTAAGTGAAAAAGAGAAAAATTAATTGTTTGTGGACAGTTAAATATTTTGGTGTTTAGTTCTTCTAATGTGGACTGTGGTGCATATTTGTGAATGGTTTATTCATTTTGGGGGATTAAAGTCCATATTTCTATTTTACTAGTAAAAACCTGGTGAACTAGTGAAAAATACAGCATTGCAAATATATAGTCTTTCCAGTACTATATTATGTAAATGTTGTATATGCAAACAAATAAAATGACCTCTCTGTGGTCCAACAACATCTACGATTGCACAAAAGAATATCGACCAGACATTCCGTCTTTGACCCCTCTATTTATTTCCGTCATCACCATAACCATCTCTGTTTTGCATCATCCTTTCCACATTTCCGCATCTCCAATTCATAGTTGTAAAATATGATTCATAGACATGGCATGGTAAGACATGGCATGTAAGATAAGCCACTAGTATCTCCTCACTACCATCAGTAAAGTGGATTTCTTGATACTGTACATCAGCGACCCCTTCGGTTCCCCAGATGTCCCGGTCCTATCCTTCTGCAGAGGACTTAACGGGGAGACAGCAGTCAATGGTCTTGTTCAAAGCCGCTCTCTGTCACTCTCTCTCTCTCCCTCCCTCTCTCTTTCCGTGTAAATCGATCCAGTCCTCCCTAGTCCTGCTCCCGTAGCTCGGGTTCCAGTATTGGAGTGTGGTGTTGTGTGTACTGTACTCTGCCTGAGGCGGCTGGCAGTCTGGCTAACACACTACCGCCCCCCTGTAACCCCACATTCCTGCTTTCTCTTTCACAGATAACTGAAATGTACACTGCAGCCATGTCTATTCCCCACGGGTTAATATTTGCAATTTTATATCACGCGGACAGACAGTACTTACAGAGCACGCACATTCACGTACAGTGTACAGTAGCAGCTCTGTAGGAATGATGCCGTTGTATTGGGATCATACACAAGCCCTAATATGGGAAACTAAA
This sequence comes from Acanthochaenus luetkenii, assembly GCA_900312575.1. Taxonomy (NCBI): domain Eukaryota; kingdom Metazoa; phylum Chordata; class Actinopteri; order Beryciformes; family Stephanoberycidae; genus Acanthochaenus; species Acanthochaenus luetkenii. The sequence continues at coordinate 3,348 of OMOT01042559.1, read as the reverse complement.
TGAGTAACCTTGGGTCAGAAAATATGAAACTGAAATGTCTTCAAACTTTATCTGTCTTCCATTCTTTGCAACACCTGCATTCCACAGAATCACAACTCAATATGCTCCGCTAATCCCTCTGGCTCCCTGCAGCACATCAATCTCACACCGCATGTATCTTGCTTTTAAAAGGGCTGACCCAAATACTCCGATGTTCAAGAGACTCATTGGCGGAGCTCCTGAGATTCAAAAGTCATCCATTCTTCACCACTACTCACACACACACACACACACACGCACAATGAACATTTACAGTGGAATGTGTAGCCTTCTTAGTCTGTTTGCGTCTCAACAACATTTTGAATTAATTTCAATCTGAATAGTATATTAATAATTACTTATTGGGCAATATTTGATTTTCGCAAATATTTGTACCCCTTAAAGTGCACTGATGCAGATTAGTGAGTAGCCATTTAATTTAGCAGTGACCATGGATATTTTGTCAAGCTGAGGGCGGAAACTGTGGTGACATAAACCTGAGTTAAAACAATAATACATGACGAATTGTGATAGTGGTGATAAGAACATGATTGTGTAGGGTGCTATGACATTCATTTGATCAACACCTGCATTCTAAAGTCCCAGGTCAGCGATCAGATGAAGAAATGTGTATTAAATAGTACAAGATGTTGGAGAACAGGTCGTCAGTGAGACATGATACCTGTCACAATCTGCCCAGGTTAGAAATATATAAATACTGTATATGATTATGTGAAGACAATAGGAGAAAATAGCACAAAATGCTCTGTATTACTACACATTATAAATGTATCACAAACCATTATTGCATATATTGTATTGTTATGTTGTTATCAAATGGATCAAGCATTACAAGGCCCTTGTCCCTGTGCCGTCTCAAGGGGTTACAACCTGTGTTCACAGCTTCTTCTCCTTTGTCTCACTGTTGAGGAGGAGGGAACAAACTGGTGAAATCAGGAAGCGGACTTCACTGCAGCCAAAATAAAAAATAATGTTCAGACTTCTTCCATTCCATATCTAATGTCATCTTGCCCTCTAAACATGAACGTTTTCACAATTTGTCACCCTCCTTCCAATATTTATTAGTCTTTGTCTGATTGGTGTAGTATGCAAAGTGGAAAAGAAATATCAAATTGGCATTTCACTAAATATCACACCCCACGATACACATTTATTAAGCCTGCTTTACAGTTATATTCCTCTGTTTAACCATGTCGGTGCAGATGCTAAAAGGGATACATACTATGTATTTCTAATTCGGTGTGCACAAAAAAGGTCAATGCTTGTTTTTGGCGGGAAATATCCGGTGATCATGACCCATGTGCATGAAACAAGTCTCACCTAAAAGTCGTGGATATGATGGTCATATAAATATGCTGAGATCAACTTCCATGAAGAGCAATCTGGATCTGTAAGAGGGATTTACAAAACATTTACATGGTCAAATGATAGATAATAATGACATTAACTGACCCCCAACCTGCCACTGCTGAATAGCTATTGGAGCGTTGGGTGTGGCTTTACTTATTAACGGGTTATTCATTTGGCTTATCGCGTAATATGAAAATGAGTCAAATATCAACATTGCTCAATTCCTTTTCACAAATGTATTGTATTTTTTTAGATCATGGATGTACAGTCATGGATTACATTTGGGGTCGATAGATAGATTTGACTAATTCTACTCACAACGGACTCGTCATTCATTTGGTTAGTTATCGTACTGTCTAACTAAGACTCCTGGGAATCCTGTAATCTGCATGAAAGCCGACTGGCTCTGACAAATCACCCGAGGATTTGTAAGGAAATCAATGCTCTACCCGGACTATGTTTGGTGTGGTGTGGGCCTTAATAGTTTGACTAATGGCCCTGCAATGGGCCCACTGTCACTGGTAGAGTGTTGCATTTGACCAGTTTCCCAGAATAATAAGTAATTACAACCATCTCTCTGTATTTAATGTTATAACAACAAAAACAAGTAGTAAGATGCAGTGTCATAAAGTGTAAGACATCAAACAAGTACAGATTCTGTACAGTCCCACAGCATAATTGTGGCGGTTACAATTCATTAGCTGTGACTTGATCTAACTCATTGGCAATCATTTGCATGTATAATTTTTCCAATACTACATTTAGTCAATATTATTAATTCGATACAGCTCAATATTAGAGTGCTCAGGTATAGGAGTGTCTCATTCTGACTGCCTGGGTTATCTTCACCTCTGTCTGGGTAATGCAGCCATCTGCTGGCAACTCCTAATGGAGTTAGGGGATCAAGCTTTCTTAAATCATTTAGGAGACGAGAGTATTCTCAAGATTTTACAATTATGCACACGTCTTAATGTGAAAAGTAGCATTGCATTTGTCACCTCCAGAATTCACTCTGCATTCGTACATACAAGTTCAAGTTCATTTATTTATATAGCCCTTTATCTCAAGCTTAAATGACTTGAAGCTCTTAAAATGACTTTACAGAAAATGAGCCAAACTAGATCTAACTGAACAGCAATCAATGGAATTACAGAATCAACACAGGGAAACAGAACAGAGCACAAGACACACAGTAGAACAGTTTAGCAGAAGATAGCAAGCCTACCTATTCTACAAAGCCTAACCTACCCGGCACCACCAGCCTTAGACCCTCGAAGCATACAGGCCCAAAGTTTCATTTTATGATCCCAGGTGTGTCTCGGATTACTGTTACTAATTTATATACCTAATGATTATTGTCTGTACGGCTCATTTTTGTCTCTTTTTGTCTGTCTCATGATGACAGAATATAGTGAGAGGCTGTGACGGGAACCATAGGCGCCGATTCCGTGGGTGCTTCAGGGCCCGAGCACCCACGGAGATGGCCCGAGCACCCACGAGCACCCACGGGGAAAAATGCATTTGATAGGGTTACTGTAGGGATGGCCAGAACAGGGCTTTCCGAAACACCAATTGTGCCGAAGCTTCACGAAATGCTTGAAACACTATCGACAGTGAAGTCATTGTCTTATAGAAGTATTTTCACCTAATGACGTTAAGGCTCCGTAGTCGAGCGGTAGCGCGTTGGTCTCACGACCTTTAGGAGTTTTGAAGCGTCGCATCGAATCCAAGCTTTTGCTTTCTTAAGACTTTGCCAAAACTGTGGTTCATTGAATGATTTAGGACCTGAGAGACAATAAACTGATCATGTAGAAAACAAAATGTATTTTTCGAATGTAGTTTCATTCAGGACAGAGGTCTGGTGGCTCATTAGAGGTCAGACGTTAGACGGGGCTCGTAATAGTTTCATGAGTTTCAAACGTCATTAGCCACGTGACAGTGTTTTGAAACGCATCCCTC
>OMOT01042558.1:6138-18655 GCA_900312575.1 Acanthochaenus luetkenii | reverse complement strand
TATGATGTAAGTCGCTTTGGATAAAAGCGTCTGCTAAATGCCGTAGTATAACGTAAAAAATAGGAAATGAATACGAACAGATTAAATGGGGTTATTAAATATAACAAGTACAATTATGTGAATGAAAACCACGAAGACTAAGAATCACAGCCTGTATACAAAGTGCAAAATAACAGAACATGGACAAAGGAAACAAATCATGAAAAACATGTACAATATGAAAATATACAAAAACATGTAATATGCAGTATGAACATCAATGAAAATGGTAAGATATATAACATGAGAAATTATATATCATGTTTGTCAAGTACACACACACACAGAGCTCTGACATGTTTGAAAGTATGTGGACTCACTTGTTCATGTATTTGTACAGACAAGTGAACCAGAGTCCAGTCCGTCAAATCAAGAGGTCGTCACACATCCTGATGGGAAGGTGAGTATCTATATAGCTGTCGGGCACAACGCCGTTAATCTAAAGCTGCTTTAAACGGGTCTTCTGATTGGCTGCACAGTCACAGCGAACTGAGCAGAGATCTCAGTTCACCAGCAGCTGAATGTGTCTGTTTAGCGGCACCATGGAGACTTCACGTACGTCTAAGGGACAACTAACCACAACACCGTCACACAGCGATGGGTTCAAACTGGCCCAAATCTACTTCTCCTGTCCCAGTTAATGGGAACCCAAGTTCCATTAGGTTTATCTTCTTTCTAGCTCATATTATCACCAAATGGTATGTTCAACGTCTGAGGATTGATTGACTCTACATCTGTTTATACTACTAAATGTAACTAATACTGACAAGTGGTAGAACCTTTAAATGAAGGGACTTAAAGAGGAAGAAGACGTTTCATAGTGTGGTTTGTTATGAGAACCGATGGATATTTCTGCTGTAACTAGAAGCTGCTTCTGTTGCTTCCAGGTAGAGAAGGTTCTGGCCGGCGGCGGCCGCCTCATCGTCTTCCCCAACGGGACCAGGAAGGTGGTTTCAGCAGACGGACTGACGGCCGAGGTCACCTTCTTCAACGGAGACACCAAAGAGGTCATGGCCGACCAGAGAGTGGTGAGACGTTTGCCAAGTGGATCATCAGCATTTAATCAGAAGGTTATGGAGTCTGGCAGTCCAGCCTCCTTCAAGCATCTACAATATTCTGTGAAGAGGGAGTTTGATGTTCTTACAACACGGTTAAAGAAACCGTGGTAAACTTTAGGAAAGTGGACTTACGGTGTTGCACCGTAACCGTACCGGTCTGTATCCATCGTGGCTCTGCTCCCGTCCTCCAGATCTACTTCTATGCTGAGGCCCAGACCACACACACCACCTACCCAGACGGCATGGAGGTGCTGCACTTCCCCAACAACCAGACTGGTGAGACCGATGACGTCTGGCTGAAGTTCACCCAACACCATTTGTTTGTACTGTGGTAGCTACTTATTGTTTGGATATTCTTTTCTCAAATCAAAGTAAATGGTCAAACAGTGAAAGTGGTTAGTGCCTTTTGGAGCTGATGAAAACATTTCCTTGTATGTTTGTGCTAGCTGGTGTCCATTTCCACCAGGATAACACTGAAGATGAACAAGAGAACAAAGAAATAAGTGGCTGGTGAATTTTGGACAAAAGTCCAAAACACCATCAGTGGTTTGAAAGTTCTCCCCGTTACATTTTACAGTCTTCTTATATTTCCTTTCCAGAAAAGCATTTCCCGGATGGCCGTAAGGAGATCACCTTCCCAGACCAGACCGTCAAGAACCTGTACCCCGACGGCAGGGAGGAGAGCGTGTTAACGGACGGAACCATCATACAGGTCAACCCGTAAGTCAGCAAAGACCGGAGCTCCGGCTCGTGTCACGGTCTCTGCGTTCAGAGTATTTGTGTTCCCTGTATGGACACACGGCTCCCCAAGTGGCAGCGAGAGGTAACGTTGGTAAACTGCACACAGACCCGGCCGGTCCGTCTCACTTACCGGGGACGGGACGCTCCCGTCTGTTAAGCTTGTGCGGCTTTAATGACACTACATGAGGCTTGACGTGCGTTTCCTCCCAGAGACGGCAGCAAGGAGATCAAGTTCAACACGGGCCAAAAGGAGATCCACACCGCCGACTACAAGAGGAGGGAGTATCCGGACGGGACGGTGAAGACGGTCTACAGCGACGGCAGACAGGAGACCCACTACCCCACCGGACGGCTCCGCATCAAAGATAAAGACGGGAACGTTATCATGGACAACCGGGTGTAGAGACGACCGACGGCAGAACCTCGGAACCCGTCTGGTCCCAAGACACATTTCAGCAAATCACAGAAACCACAATCTCCAAATCCCCGTTTTTATTTGGGTGATAGTCTATTGGTGGGAGGTCAGAGGTCAGCTACAGAACAGCTGGTAGGGATTCAGTGTCTTGCTGAAGGACCCTTCGGTAGGTCTCCTTATTCACTAGGTCACCTGCTGCCCGACCCAGAGGTGAAGGAAACACAACAAGCTTCTGAAATTAGATTTGAAATGTAATTTATATTTACAATTTTCTCTTAACGAGGATGAACAGAATCTAACATCAACTGCAGATCAGTTGAATTGAGTTTTGGTCTTAAATGTGATTAATTAAATAAAGTAACACCAATTCTGTCAGAATGATTGCTGACAATTAGGAAATTCTAGTTTTGGGAGAGAAAACCTGCCAGCTATTCTGAACAACTTTGTCCACCAAACCTGACACCTTTCCTTTGGTTCCATCGGTAGAACAGAAGTGTTCCTCAGATTACGGTTGAGTGGACGATATCGTTTCTGACCCGTGGACCCAGTTGCTCTTCGTCTTCCAGCCCTCATTCAAATTCTGGTTGGCAAAGACAATTGACAAATGGCATCAACTTGTAACATTTCCACTATGACTTGTACTGGAGTCGAGACTGTGCAGCTTCAGCTTTTATGTGGTGTGTGAGATACGTTTGTTTTTTACTACACCAGAGTTTGTGTAGTGATTTTAATTTGTACAAATGTTTAATATATATTTATTTTCTTAGCTGATTCATTGTATATTTATAAAATAAATGTTATCTTTGGGGGGAAAAAAGGACATGAAATAGTTCTTCCTGTTTGAGTGTCCAGTGGCCTCACTTATCAACGTTGCGTACGCACAAAACGGGGCCTGAAAGATGCGTACGCAACTTCCCACGTAAAGTATGTGACCTATCAAAATAAACGAGGAGAAAGTGCGCACCCGTACGTCTGACCCATACGTACGCACATTTAGGAGAAAGGGGATTTTAGCTGTGCTTGCCACACGTTGACTATTAACATACAGGTTAATAATCATCATTTGCAATAACAGATTGAACAGTGCTTTACCGGGTGCGTCAGGCAGATTATCAGCCATGTCGGTATCTCCCTCCATCTGCGTGTCCCGTTGTGTGAGGTCAGGTGTGCCCCCGGCTCCGCCCCCCACCAGTAGCAGCAACACTGACGATGGGCCGCAATTCTTTCTTTGGCTTCCACCTTCAAGTCCGACCATTTCTTAGTTATTCCTCCTGCTGTCCTCCCCGTAGGACTAACTCATCCACTGCAGCAGCGACCTCCTGCCGCTCGCGGCATGTCCTTTTATTGGTCGTAGTGCTGCAGAGGCTTCAAACAATATTCCCTTCCTCTCCTCCACCTCGCCTGTAAGCTCCTCGATTTGGCTCAGAAAAATTGCGTTTCTTGCTTTTCTTTTCCATTGACGCCATGATTCAGCCTTCACATAGCATTGATCAGCATGGCTCATTTATATTCGTGTGGCGCTTTGCATCGACCATATATGGTTGAATGTGGGCGTGTAGAGGGCGGGATATGTGCGCACGTGCACTTATCAAGGTAGGATTTCCTACACAGGTGTGCGTACACACGGTTTGATAGGTCTGATAATTTTTTGTCATACGCCATTTTCGCCTTTTGTGCGTACGTACACTTTTAGTAAGAATCCTACGCACTGTTTGATAAGTGAGGCCCCTGGTGTGTGAACCTTTGTGATACGGCTGAGCTGAATTAGTGGTAGTTGTGAAAAAGGAAACATTCCAAGAGGGTAAACAACATTGGAGGCTTTAATCTGCACCGTTCAGACAAACCGGTTTAAGATTTTAAAGAAGAGTAGAAATTAAAGTGCTCAGTCAACAAGGCTCGCTCACAGAAACGGCACAAAGCAAACAGCGAAGCGTAACATCTAACATCGCTTTACAGGAACATTGTATATGTTTTGTTCAAAACAAAAGACTGCAAATCTGCAATGTCAAACAGTGACAACAGCAGTAAAGCAGCACAACCTGACTTCTTGCCTGAACAGCTTCAATCAGCTAACATGTTTCAGTAATGGCAACAGGTGAGATGTAAATACCTGAAAGAAAATCTGGCTACGGTTACACTTGCATCTAATCCTACCAGGACACGAAAACAAAAATCTGATTCCTTAACTAGATATGGAAGCGGTCAGGCTCACGTTGTGATCTGAATTCTACAGTCTGGACGCAGTCCAGCCACAACGTAATGAGATGAACACGGAGCGAGGTGAAGTAATGCACAGATTCAGAACAGAACAGCCACAGGAGATAAGTGTGGACATCACGTATAATTATATAACTGAATTGAAAAGGAAAATAATGTAGAAACGGTCCACCGTCTCCGTGGTTCAGTCCAGGTCAGCCAGGCCGCTGGTCACCAGAGGCAGGTGGACCAACTGTCCTTCCTTGTACAGCAGCATCGTCAGCTCCGGTTCCCTGGCCTGAACGTACAGGGAGGACGACGCACAATTGGAAATTAATATCAGAACCATCGTGTTTAGTCTCATCTGCGTTTGTAGTTTACACAATTAATGACAATAGAACACTGGGACATTAGCAATATTTAAACTTTACATTTCATTTTGAATATCCACTGTAGCTAAAAACTGTCGGGATGTAGAAAAGTGCAGTAAAATAAAATTGTACTCGTCTCTCAAATCATCAAGACCAATAATCACAATATCTAGCAAAGTAATTGGTATTATTTGAGCTGTGCAGCCTTCAGATAGATTAATATTTCATTAGTGAAGGGATATCTGTGCTCCAACAGTACTTTATACTTTATTATTACATGGGCTGAGGGAGTGTGGAGAGAAGTGTGTCTGAATGAGCAAGGCCCGGAACCACCGGCTTCTCGTCATGTATGAAGGAAAGGACAAACCGCTGTGTGTTTGTCAACACTGAGTGCCGACTGCAAGAAGTTCAAAGTATCTCGTCCTTTAAGGACACAAAGAGCCGTGATCCAGCATCAGGTGACGTCTGTCTGGTGGCTACAGGCCACAGCATGAAGACACAGCTGTATGGTAACTACTGTGATGGAGAATAATGGAGCCACGCAACTTAACCTTTCTCTCTGCGTGTGTGTGTGTGTGTGTGTGTGTGTGTGTGTGTGTTGCCGGCACCACGACTGAAGCTGTGATGTTGCTGTGCAGCTGGTCGATCATGTCCAGCACCGCCTTCATGCTCCACTTGGGGCTGTAGGGCAGCAAGTCTGTCTCCGGGCAGACGCTGGGAGCCTTGAAGCCGGCGACCCGGACCTTCAGCGCCCGGATGGGAAAGCGCAGCAGCTCGGCTGGCATCTGACGCAGCCTGACGGGAGACGGACACATCTGAAGACTTTACTGCTTAATGGAATTAAAGGTGCAATAAGCAGTCCCAGACGGATTCTGCCACTTGCTGTGTGGCGGTATTATGCTGCAAGTTTAAAAAAACATCTATTCCAAAAAATTTACAAATACAAAAATTGTAAACAAATACAAGCAATATCCATAGAATAATATATTTTCAACAACTATTTCTCCATCTCATAAGAATTATTTTACATCTCAACTTCAACCAATGGATTTCCCCATTCCATGATACAACTCTTTGCAATCGAACACAGTATGTAAAATGCCCAATGATGCGGTAAATGTTAGTGAACGCATGTTATCCGTGTCCAAAGCGATGCCCTGCTGTGTGTGAGGTTCCTACTTGCTGGTGGGCAGAGTGTCGTCGGAGCCAAAGTCGACGTGGTGGACCAGGATCATGATGGGGTCCATGCTGGTGAAGTTCATCAGCTTGGCCCGGTAGTACTTCCCATCGCTGTACTCTGCTAGACACGGACCACCTGGGAACACAGCAGACAGTCAGTCTAATCACCTGAACCCTGCGGGGCAGCTTCTACATGGAGTGTCCCGTTCTACTGTAATAATCTAGTTGGCTAGTGGAAGGTGAAAGTAGCTGGTGAGTTTTGGTGTTTATCTGCCACGTACTGCCCAGATGACGACATCTGAGCCGTCACTCTACAGCTGAAGATTACTCTTCACAACAACAACATGAAACATGACAGTGGCTCTGAAACTACATGACATTTATAATCACGTACTGGATCTGAACACTTTTCCATACTTTTGTGCTGCTTAACTTCTCAAGAAATGGAGATGATGGAAAGTCCCGTTCCAGACTTCTCCAGAGCATTTAGTAACCCGGCTACGGGCAATACATACACAAGGTCTTGTTATGCTGTTCACATGAACCTGCGATACCCTGTGAATACACCAGTTAACAGAACACCGGTGTCCCGTCCACAGACAGAACCGTCCGCCAGCTCCTTCCTCCCCATCTGAATGAGGTTACTTCTAATACGGGGGAGAGAAATTATGATTCTTATAGTAATAGTAAATACTGCTCACCACCATATTTTTGTTGACATCAAAATATACCCATAATGCTGTGCGAGTGAGACGGTGAAAACCAAAAAGTAAAAGCAGTAAGATGTCTCCATGCCACAATAACCCGTTTAATATTAGTTTAATATCATAACCAGAGTTTGAGCTGAACCAGGTTATTCTAACCCAGTTATGACGTTTACATGAGTCGACCCCAAACCAGGTAACTTCAGTAACCGGGCTCAGAAAGAATTTCTCCGTGCATGGAGCAGGGCGAAGGTTTACCAGGAGGGAAGTCGGTGAGCCGTGGCAGACGGTCTACATCTTTATTGATTCTGTCCAGAGCCTCTTCCAGAGCCTCTGCAGCCACCTCAGCAGTGCCCTCTAAGGGCCACAGGAACAACTGCAGGACACACACACACATCACCACTTGACAAAGGCGCTAGTCAGTGTAGCTACATAAATTATACACTGCGCCATTTCTTCGTATCCGTCTTGTTATTTGCACATTCTACATATATGCCGTTTGCACTGGACTATCGATGTGCAGACATCAGTAGATCGGTTGGTGCTGTTTAGCATCAGGAAAGTGCAACTTCTTTCATATGTTTCATTATTTATATCCTTTATTACCTTTTTATTTAAATTGTTCACCAACCTACACCTTTATCCTTTAATGCTGCAATGACCCAATGTCCCCTCAGAGATCAAGTTCAACTAGTCTTGCATAATGGTCTCTGTGGTTAGTAGTTACCTCGTTGGGGGTACAGAGGTGCTTGACCATGACCCGGATCTGCTCGCCCACCTGAGGCAAGTCGTGGTAGGTGAAGGGCCCGAGCATCGGCCCCTCTGGGCTCTTCAGACCCTGGAAACAAGGCAGCAGCATCAGCCATGGGCTAAAGGTTCTCCACGTGTTTGTTTGTGGGTTAAAGCTCACGTTGGCCAGCCAAGATACTCCAGCCTGGTATCATGGTACTATTAAGGCAGACCAAAGGCATCGTTCTTGAGGAGTTAGGCTGGCAAAATATTGTCTTTTTGTTTTCACATCACTTCATACAGCTCATAATGCGTTTTATTTTAGAGCCAGGGTTTCAAATAATCTTATTTATCCCTATAACTCTTTATAATTAATCTCTGGCAAGTTATCATCCTCCTTATTTACTTTTATTTAAGCAATTAAGTACTTTTTAAATGTTAGAGATCATGTCCCGCCATTGATTTCCCATATTTTTCTCTCATACTTCCAAAGTACTGGGGGAAAAAGTATTTTATACGGGGAAATTGTATAAGTTGGATGGCTTCCTTGGCGGAGGTCTGCGCATTTTCTAGTTTAGGCTGATAAGATGTGGACTGTTACATAAAAATCTTGATTAGTGCAGCTTTAACTGTTAAGGTTAGTTGTTAGGGAATTAATACAGGTCATGTATAGTAATGCATATGTACATTAGGTGTCCGTGTGTGAGTGACTGTGTATTATACAAGTACTTTACAAATCAATTTTCTTATCATTATCATCATTATCATAACTCCAGTACCTCAGTGTTGATATCATATTCATCCAGGAAGGCGACGGGAGACGTCACCATGTATCCCTGCAGAGACAGACATATTCCTGGGTCAACTACTGTTGTGTTGACAACACTTACGTTTCCAGTCTTGGTTATGCAAGTAGTCCAAAGACATGCAGGTCAGGTGAATTGGACTCTAAATTGTCCGTAGGTGTGAACGTGATTATGACTGTTTGTCTGTCTATGGGACGGCAGTAGCTCAGGAGGTAGAGTTCCCGCCCAGCAACCGCAGGGTCGAAGGTTCGAGTTCAGCTCCTCCCGGGGAAAACAACAAACTGTCGTAGGGTCCTTGAGCAAGACACCTAACCCCAAATTGCTCCCGTTGAGCAGATTGGCGCCTTGCATGGTTGCCTCTGCAAACGGTATGATGATGTGTGGGTCGCTTTGGATAAAAGCATCTGCTAAAATGCCATAATGTAATGTAATGTAATGATATGTACTGTAAGTCGCTTTGGATAAAAGCATCTGCTAAAATGCCATAATGTAATGTAATGTAATGATATGTACTGTAAGTCGCTTTGGATAAAAGCATCTGCTAAAATGCCATAATGTAATGTAATGTAATGATGATATGTACTGTAAGTCGCTTTGGATAAAAGCGTCTGCTAAATGACGTAATGTAATGTAATGTAGTCAGAAAGTGCAGAATTGTGGGTAGGTTCTGGAGAAAACAGATCCACACCAACACTGAAACCAACCAACACACACACACACCTCCTGTGAGTGGTCCAGGGAGGCATGCTGATGGTGACACAGGATCCTGCCGAGAGTCATCCCATCCAGGTAGATCTGAACTGTCAGAGATCCCCGCGGCTCCATCGGCAGCTCCTAGTTTCATGTGAGAAATGTGACACGTGCTCTTACGACATGATAGCTGGTATGAGAGTAAAACTCACTACTGAAAATGAAGTTATCTGCTTACAAAATAGTGACATTTTAGAAGGTGTAATTAATTTGGTCTTGAAAATTTTAGCAGGTAAGAATCTTTCCCGCATTACAAAGCAGTATTTTGGAATCACATTGTTCACACATTATTGCCTTCATATATGAAGAGTAAAAGAACCAGGGATTCATTTATCACCACTGCAGTTTGCTTGCTTACTTTGCCCACGTGGTAACATACACTGTACCTACCTACCGACTCCCACTAAGGTCTAACCAACTCAACTGGTATTCCTTGATGTCTGGACGGTTTTACTGTGAACTCCATCTACAAACATTCACCTTGGGCAACAAAGACTAAAAACTACTGACACACACAGAGCACATTCAATTGGCATATTCATATTTTAAGTAGAACTTTCCACTTTCAACTACACTTTATTATTTTGTATTTTTTTTAATCAATATATATTATATACTGTGGTTAACCCAATTATTCTGCAAAATATTGTGAAAATGATTACATCAACCTTTGATCTGGTTTCTATTTTTAAACCATATTTTCTTTTGAATACATTTCTGAATTTGTATCACCATTTTATATAAGTTACTGTTCCTTGTTTTTATACCTTTTGTAAAACACTAACACACTTTGGAAAGTAACTTCCCATTTGGCAGCTGGAACAGTAAAAATGGCCGATGGCTAGTTTCCTACTCTGGGTTACTCTACTTATTGTAATATCCGAGTGTGAAGTTTCCACATTGACTTTACCATGACCTGCACATCCACACAGCGGTTCAGCAACAGCTCTTTCAGCAGAGCCACCGCATCCCGCTGCCACTGTCTACCAACCTAGAGAGAGAGAGAGAGAGGCAGGGGTTTGAGAAATTTGAGAAAATTACTAACAGGGTTCACAGTGTGAACCCAGGAAAACACAGACAGAAAGAGACGCATCAAGATAGGGAGGGTATCTGTGGCTTTAGAGAAGCTATCTGTGGCTTTAGAGAGTAACATCAAGACAAGGTAACTACACCCCAAACCTCAACCAAACTTTAATGATGCTTTAAGACCTATTTAATGGATTTAAGACCAAACAAAAAACTAAATAAAGAAACAAAGCTGGAAAAACCAGCCTGTTTGTGACTGTATATTAGATTATTTAAATACTTGACAAGGCCTTACATTTAGATAATTTATTTACCTGCGGATACCCTCACCCACCCACACACCAACACACACCAACTCTTACAGGGTTGACTCCATGTAGCTGACAGGGCATACAGAGCTGAGGAACATCTTCACACAGCAGCATGGGGTAGACATGAACCACTGGGATGCTCTCCACCAGGCCATAGTCCACATAACGTACCTGATAACACACACACACGCCACATATACCAGGTGCTGGTAAGTAAAAATAATATAACTAATGTAGGGGTGGGCGATATGGCAAAAATATCATGTCACTATTTTTTTCTGGTATGATCACGATCCACGATTCTTTTTCATGTTGGTTTTTAAGACTATTTTGCAAGTAAATGAACAGTGCAATCAAATAAATACCCCAATGTAAGACAATGTTGCACTACAAGGAAACCTTTCCTATTACTTAGGACCAGAAGAGGTCAAAGTATTTAATTATTGATGGTTTTGGAGTCACCACTTCTAAGTGGGTTCTAACAGGCCTTTCCAAATGGACAAAAACTAAACATTGGGGAAAAACTAAGTTGTGTGTTCCTGACCTTGACCTGTCCTCCCAGGGCCTCCAGCAGCTGTCCTCGGTACCAGAGCATGTCGGGTCCGATGACGGCACAGCCCTGCACAAACTTCCAGGTGTAGGGCTTCTGTCTGGGCAGCGTCTTCATGAGCTGCTGGATGCGTTCCCTCAGCTGCTCCAACTGACACTCTGACACACATCAAACATTTCATAAAGCCATAAGAGGCCGTGGTTTGTTGTGATTTGAGAGAGGCTAAGAGGAGCTGACAGGCACAGTGATGTGAAAACCTTATTTTATTCCACACCATCTTATAGCTGTACTTGGCAAGTTTATTATGTAAAAACCTATACATCTCATCAGCCTCAACCGTGTAGTAGGGCTGCAATAGAAAAGAGCGTCCCATTTCCTCTAATTGAGACACTGTAGATTCGCCCTTTTTGCCCAAAATGAAATTCTGGTGTCGATATGGTCACTTCACACTTGCCCACAGGTAGTAACAAATCTAAACACACGAGCTAAATCCAAACAGTCTCCTAAATGGCAGTGAGCAGCGCTCTGTGCCAAGAAAGCTGGACACACCAATGTTAGATCTTTTGCTTCTATCGACAGCAAAGGTGTATAATTGTGTGTGTGTGTGTGTGTGTGTGTGTGTGTGTGTGTGAGACGATAGACTCCCTGGATAATCCCATGTATGAATTATTTGTATACGAGGAACACAGTGGAAGCGATGATGGTATTTCCCTCCAAGTCTATCCTGCCTTCGTTCTGCAGAATCTTCCAAACCTTTCCTCTCTTGAGTTGGACACCAGTTACAGGAAAAAGCAGGACTTCGCTGAATGTTTGGAGACTGGTAATCAATGGTTACGAGGGACAGGCTACCATGTTGGAGGAGTGACAACAAAAGCAAAGACTGACGTTATTGCCTCTTCCTCCCGAACAAACCCATGTGTGGTGGTAGGGTGTTTGAATGTTCTTGCCAAAGGTTGAGAAAAGGAGGGAGGAAGAGGTGATAACATTACAATCTTTCCTTTTGTTGTCAGTTTTCCAACATAGTGACATTTCCCTAACTTCATTAGGGATCTACAAATCAAAAACATTCAAATTGCAATATTGTCTACTGCAATTTCCAAACCATATGATACTTTTTTCAAAAGTTTTGGTCAAAGGGTTTCAGACAGGTATTCTGGTGCTTTGCAGAATCCCTGAGGAAATATTTTGTTGAATTCAAACTGACTGAATCCTAAGCATTATCATGCCACACACAACTTTTATAAATGTTTATAAGCAATGAAAGAATCAATGTAGACAAAGCTGCGTCCACATGTATTCCAATTCATGACGCCATCAAAACAAGTGAAGCCCAATATGACTCGTGTGAAAACGTGCTGATGTGCACCTGCATGCTGCGTCCTGGCGTAAATCAGGCCGTCCTCTCCGATGGCAGAAATGGTCATCTGGACGTGACCGTGGCAGGGCAGCTCTGGAGGGTGATACAGCCGAGTCTTCACCTGTCCACGCACACACAGAATACAACCAGAATGATGGATACAAGTATTTCTCTGTGGCTGCTAAGTTTGTCTACTCTACCACTTGTGAAAGTGGCTGGTTCATTTTGGAAATCAGATGAAAAGTGGACCCTGCCCAGTCTGTGTGCGTGTCACCTTCTCAGCGG
>OMOT01042552.1:0-13575 GCA_900312575.1 Acanthochaenus luetkenii | reverse complement strand
TTAGAGCTAACATTTTGTTCGTGTTGCTCCTGGCAAGACTGACACAATAAGACAAACAGTACAATTCCAGTCACCTCTTCAGTCTGCGTCAGTGACCAACAATTTTAGGGATAACGGATATTTTTAACTCTATTGATGTCAGTGATGGTAACAAACACCTTGTTTTGTTTGCAGTGTCGGGAAGCTTTGCTTTTCACACGAAATAATAATCTTAATTTCCCTTGTCACTTTAAAGGAATTACTGTATCTCTTCTCTTTTTATTTTCCGGAAGTACTTTTGGGATACTATATATTTGGGATTACAGTAGTTTATTCCCATCTTGACTAGAAGAGAAAAGAATGGCCACCGTGCACAGGAGGAAAGGAAAAGACAGACAGGACTGGTACCAGTCTGTCTTGTCCTGTGTACGTGTCCTCTCCGACTTGGGTAAGGGCTCAAGTTTAGGAGTCTAGTATTATCTATGGTGTGTTCGCTGTTCACAAGGCAGCAGTGCGTCAGTCTGGAGATCGCTTAAGAGCAGTAATGAATTAATCCAGATCCTCCACATGGTCATCATTTCATAATTAGAGGCGGGGTAATGGTGGACTTTTGATAGTCTCTGAAACATATTTGGTGACAGGAAGATGGCTACTTTCATGTATTTTGCAGGGAAAAATACTACAGGGAGCACCACAGATAATTTAAAGACAAATTCATGGTACTTCTCGTCACACATGTGCAAACACACACACACACACACATTCCATGGGATCAGTGGTGTTATGTAAAAAGACAACGAGGCAGGTGTTGTATTGTTCTATAATCCCTAACTGAGCTGCTTTTGGAACCAGACTGAGGCACATGTAATGTAGGCCACATAGTTTTCCTCCTAACTAGTTTGAATGCCTAAAAATAAGTCCCAGTCTCCATCTAGCATGAAGTGTCGAGTTTTTCTGTGTCATGTCTTCTCGTATCTGACGTGTCTCTCAATTCTGCACCGTAATAAACACTATACTATTGTGTGGTGCTGTGCTAATACTGTCGAAAAGCGTGCGTGCCCCTTTTGCCTGATTGATTTGCTCGTTATGTACACACGCTTCCTGCATTCTAATTCTCACCGCAGCCTTTCTTTACGGTCGTCACTCTTTGTATTTATAGTAAATATATTTGAGAATATAAACGAATTATGGATGGATGCATGAATATGAATATAATACGAGGTTAACATCGGTTGCTTTGTCCGCACTCACTGCGCTAGCGTCCGTATACATAATCGGTCTCTCTCTCTCTGTCTGTCTCTCTCTTTTTCCTCACTCCCTCACAGGTTTAAGATTCCTGAGAGCGCTGAGACTGATACAGTTCTCCGAAATCTTACAGTTTTTGAACATCTTAAAAACAAGGTAAGAGTCGTGCTTTCATTATTCATTCACAACTAATGTTTCTACCGTCCCAGCACGTCTGACATAGAGCCTTAGGTCTGGTTTGATCTCTGTCCAGAAACTGCAGGAACAGTTCATTTCACAGTCAGTCCCGTGTGGTACATGCCATTGCTGCAATTTGTGGTAATAGTCGCTGAAGTCAATATGAAATGAAATGTTTTAAGTATGAAGTGTCATAATTGCATGCCCATGTATAATAACTACGTGATTGCTATATGATTGTTACACCTCACAAAACCACACAGCGTTTGTACATTGTAAACTAAAGTATGAAGTAAGTCAATCTTAACTAATGCATTGTATTACTGACAGTCTCTTCTCCAGCCTTTAAAAATAATAACAACATGTGTGTCAGGACGGAGAAAAGCACGGTACATCAATCCACTCTGTGGTTTATCCACGATGCAAGCGGCCTTACGGTGCACAGAACGATAGAAAGGCATAAGGATGAGTACCTGAATGAAAGCAGTGGATTTAACATAGCACAGGAAGCTGCGATAGAACCTTTCCCTATCACGACATCATGTATTTTTCTGGTTTATTGACATGCCTAACGTCCATTTAAGTCCCATCTCAACCTTCCCGGCTGTAACGTTTATTGTGAGCTATGTCAGAGTGTCCCTGTGGAGCTCAGCAAAGCTCACCGGTCCTGTCACTTTGAGTCTTTGAGAGTTTTACGTTTCTTATTCTACCCAGCAATTCCATCAAGCTGGTGAACCTGTGTTCCATCTTCATAAGCACATGGCTTACAGCTGCCGGATTCATACATTTGGTAAGTGGACGGATGTTAATGAGCCAGTAAGGAAGGTAACTCATACACCTGGTCCCAACATCAATGAATAGTCCAATTTTACTATTATTTTGTTATATTATGAGTAAATTAAAAGGTGGGTAAACTATGACCTCCAGTTATAAGGCAGACAACCACCAATATAAACTATAAAATCAACTACACAAGACAAGTGTCAATTTACGCTTTTTAATTTAAGAGTTTAAAAGACCCCATCATTATATAACTTGCATCAGCTTTATACTTATGTCAGACTAAAAAGGTGGGTAAACTCTATTCCACTAAATCCTCACTCTTCCCACTCTCAACTTCTCAACGCTAGACAAAGTATCACTGTCTGCTAAATCAAACATTTCATATTACCGAGTTACCATTCTTAAGATGTGCATCTCTGGCCATATATGTACCATATATGTAGGATCGTGTTCCTCAGCTATTACAGGGTTGTTTTGGGCCCAGACCTTAGAGGGTGTTTTTCCACGTGATGGTGAAGAGATAGAGGCATGTTTGGTAATTATAAAAACACAGATCAATGTGTACAATTTCTTCAGTTACTGCCAAATTGCTCAAGTTGTTTCAAAGGACATGTATTCAATACACCATCAGACTGCAGTAGGACTGTTTCACCACTAGAGGATAGCCTAAGCTCAATATATCTGTTATTTGTTGTCATATTTGAACAAACGCATCAGCACTTGTGGCTGGATTTAATCAAACCTGCTTAAAGAGTGTTTTCTTTCAGCAAAATTCTGTTTAGAAATTGGTGGTTATGGTGATGTTGTGGTCATGTCTAATCATGTCTATTCAATCTTGCCCCCCGTTGTAGGTGGAAAACTCAGGGGATCCTTGGGAAAACTTCAAAAATTCCCAGCCGCTTTCCTATTGGGAATGTGTCTACTTGCTGATGGTGACTATGTCCACAGTGGGCTACGGGGATGTCTATGCAAGAACCACCCTGGGGCGCCTGTTTATGGTCTTCTTCATCCTCGGTGGTTTGGTAAAATCAGTCTTTTTACCCCCTTTACTCCCCATCATCTCCTCCTAAAACCTGCCTGTCCCCATCAGTATACCGCGTAAAACTGCAGAAATGATAGACAATACACGAGTGATAAATTATTTTGAATGTTTAGGTGTTAGGGCACTTGTGTGTATATTGTATGACATTTTAGCGTAGTAGTGTTTTTGAAATGTTAGAACTACATTGCCTGTACAGGTAAATGTTATTTGAGTGTTAAACCACTATAGTGTGCGTGCGTCCTACTGTTCAGCCTACTGTATCCTGTCTACTGTAGTTACTATGTGCACCGTTGTCCCCAACCCTTGTGTGTCTTTCCTGTGTTTGTTGAAAGAGTACAAGGCATTGTCTGATAATGTTGTTATTGTTCTCTTAAAGCAGTTGCGGTTTCAGGACACCCCTCCTCTCGTGTCTCTTCCCACAATTCCAACAAACACAGGGGCAGGGAGATGAGGCTTAGGCCAGCCTGACTGTTACCATAGCAACAGCAGCCTCCCACTCATCCCTCTCACCTTCCTCTTATCTAGTGTCCTATTGGGCTACCACCGCTATAGTAACCTGCATACATGCAAGCAGGCATGCACACACACACACTGGTAACTCACTAGAACCTCCCCCATCCCCCATCCGATGATCCAGCCAAAACACAGTGACTGTATTCTGTAGTTGGACAGTATGCACCGCCTGTCACTGATGGCCTGCAGTTGTGTTGATATGGACTGTGTTATGGCCATGGTGATAGGTTTCTTTTTCCCTCAGTGGTGAGAGGTCTGGAAGTCCTTAGGCCAGTAACTCAGGCTGCTTCCTATCAGCGGCAGTGGCAGAGTAATGATTCCAGGCCGGAGATGTTTTAAAGCCAGGGATCACGTCAAACTCACGTCATCGCGCATTATTGCTGGAAATGCATAGGTGCACTTTTCCAAGGGTGCTTTGAGTGTGTTCTCACAAGGGAAAGGGCACCTAGTGGTTTATATATAAATAGGGAATAGAGTACCCCACTGCTAGTTGGTCAGAGGTAACCTGAAAGATGACCCTTTGCTAGGATAACAGGCTGTTGAACCTTTGCAAAATGCATTCAGCTCATTTTCCAGCCCAACAAATGAGTCTTAATGTGTTTTGCAGCTGTGGACCATCAGGTTGGCCTGTTCAAATCAACCTGCCAGATCATCTGTGTTTGTTGGACAAAACATGGCACATGGTTTTATCGGTTTTTTCTCCCTCAGCTTTTCCAGTTATTCAGAAGGTTGCGGGTGCTATCACAGACTGACTATTCATCAGCTGTGACACAATTCTTGCCCACTGACCGACCATGGTCCTAAATATTAACCTTTAAAAAATGGGGCTATTTTTTCCTCATCGGTGATTTTCT
Organism: Acanthochaenus luetkenii; assembly: GCA_900312575.1. Lineage (NCBI taxonomy): Eukaryota > Metazoa > Chordata > Actinopteri > Beryciformes > Stephanoberycidae > Acanthochaenus > Acanthochaenus luetkenii. Next base: position 8,982 of record OMOT01042552.1, on the reverse strand, counting down.
GCTATAAAAAGTATTTTTGTCAATGTTTTTTTTGTAATTTAAATTAAGGAGAATTCTATCTCTCTCTGTTCTCATTTCTGTGTCTCTACAGACTACAAGAGAGAGTTAGAAAAAAAACGGAAAAAAACGACAACGTAATTTACGTAACAAAGTAATACTTTTCTCCCCTCAGAAATCTGGCTCTAAGCGCCGGTTCCGCCACCACCAACTCTGCGGCGTGGTCTCTTTTTTAGTCTTCTTCTGTCTTCTATCTTCTCCTTAGGCCATGTTTGCCAGCTACGTCCCTGAAATCATAGAGTTAATAGGAAACCGCAAGAAATATGGTGGTTCCTATAGTGCGGTTAATGGGAGAAAGTAAGTATTCCAGATGGTTCTGCTGTGTTTCTGTGTCCGGTAGAACCCTCTCTGCATGCCCTTTTCTTTTTTCTGTTCCATGCATGTAGGCCATGTTTGCGCGCTACGTGCCAGAAATTGCTGCTCTCATCCTTAATCGGAAGAAATACGGAGGGAGTTATAACTCGACACGAGGCAGAAAGTAAGTTCAATTCCAGACAAGGTGTGGTTGTGTGACTCAAGTGCACCCCCCTCTAGTTTATAGTTATTAGGGGTCTGATTAGAACAGTCAAGTTACATTACAGTGTCAAGTCACACTGCGTGACTGGAGACCTTGGCCATTAGGACACACATGTCCATGCCCCTTTATTCTCTCTCTCTCTCTGTCCCTCCATCTCTCTCTTCTTTCTCTGTCTGCCTTTGTGTGTGTCTCTCTCTCTCTCTCGCTCTCTCTCGCTCTCTCATTTACTCATTTGTGTGCCGTTTTCTTTCTTTATGTCCCATAAACATCCTGTGTTGCGCATTGATTTAATTTAGAAACTAGAGCTTTCATGACTACTACACTAATGGACTAACCTGTGGTGCTTCTATGTATATGTGCAATATGTGTCGTCCCATTTAAAAAAAATCTATTCGGATCCAGTCCCTCATTAATACAGTCTTGACTATAGGGATGAATTAGGATCATAATCCCTCGAAATGAAAGAAAATAGTCATGAAACCCCTACTATCTGCTTTAAAATGATTATTTTTTTACAATAATTATTGTCGCTGGTCTTTTTTTCAAGTATCATCAATCTCAATGACCATTGCAGGATACAATTTATTTTCTTGTTTCATTTTGCTCGAGTTAGTGTTGCACGTTTTAAGACATTACTTTTCTTTATCTGCATCATTTCTGGCATGTTCTCTCTGACCTGCAATCTTCTGGCTTCTTCATTGATCGCGGATTCGATGAAAAAGCCACCTCCCTGCCGCCTGTGACCGCTAGCCCATCGCATCATCACTGTGACACGGCTCTGACCGCTCGCATCATCAATGCTCGACATGACTCTGGCCCTGATCTTCAGTCAGCTCCCACACCCTGAATGCTAGATGCCTCGCTCCCATTGGAGGCTCTCGATTGCTTTTGGCTTGCTTTGCCTGCTTGGTTCTCGGTACCCGCCTGGTTCTCGTGTTTGTGTGGCGGTAGATTTTGACTCCAGAGGTCGTCGTTCTATGTGTGTGTGTGTGTGTGTGTGCGTGTGTGTGTGTGTGGCTGGCCTCTCACAGAAGAGATTCCGATGCATTGTGAAGTGTGTGTGGCATTTTCCTGTTTGTACAAGATTAACTGTAGAGTAAGATGTACTTATTGTATAGTACTGTTCCCCTGCTCTTGTGGCTCAAACCTAACTGGTATTCAGCACACAGACGTATTTTACCCCAAGTGCAGTGTGTCCAGAGTAGGGAGGGTTGACATATCCTTTTTTCTTTTTCTCTCTTCCACTCATTCTCTCCTCTGGCAAAACGGTCTCTATTACTATGCTGTCTTCTTTCTCTCTCTCTCACTCTCTATTCCACTTCCCTGTTCAGGGGGGCAGATTCTAGGGAGTCAGCAGTAGAACGAGGCATTAGAAACCATCCTTCGTTTGATACTGTTTGCCTTGTCACTGAGACAAGATTGACGAGATGTTATGTTTGGCCAGTGACCCCGGCCCGGACTCACGGGTGGATGTTGAGAGAAGGCCTTGTCAAAACCGAGGACTCGTTTCTCTCATGCACTGTATTTTCTCCCTCCACACCCCCTTCCATCTCTCTCTCTCTGGCCAGGCATACAGTACATACATCTGGTAACCATCAGGATATACCCACCAAACACACAGGCTTTAGACTGGCACCAGGCTCTTTGAATAATCATTTAGATATGTGTGTGTTTGGCGTGTATATATGTGGAACCTGACACGTACACAAAACACGTTTGTCATGTGGGTTTATGATTTGCCCTCGGGGTTCAGGGAATTATCATTTAGTAGTTGTCAGCACACAAAAAGTCTGTGTCGTGGAAATGAGATTAAGAGATTACAAGTATTCGACTGATTACAGCGCTCAAACAATGAGGTCATGATACATTATGAGCTATTATATATGTAACCCTTATTTCATGTCTCTGCCTCGGTGCTGTCATTTGAAATTGGCCTTGAGGGTCATTTGGAAGTGAGAGGCATTCTATTGGATCCATACAGGTCTTTGTTTCATGGTAGTGTTGCATACGGTGCTCTGTGCAGTGTAGCATGCACCCGTCAGCCCGGTGACAGAGCTCAGACTGTGTATGCTGACATAATAATGACAAGTGTTGCGTTGTGTTGGCGCCCATCGCACCCGGGGCTCTGTGGTTTCCATTATGGGTCTGTGGTTTCCATTAGCCCCGACTTCAACAGAGGGGCTGGCACGGAAACCGGCTTCAACCCTGGCTCAACCCTGACATACACCTTTGAATATCTTCTGTAAGGGCTAGCAGCTTGAGGCGTGGAGGCCCAAAGACTCCCACACTATCGGGCATGAACACACACACACACACACACACACACACACACATTTACATAATAGTAAACAATACGCCTGGTTGAGTTGCTAGGTAGTCTGCATAGTATTCTACAATCAAGACAGTATATAAATGTATTATTTATTGGGAGCACACACTGAATTTATCTTTACTACAGAAAGTCTTGCTGAATTGTTGGTGCCTAAATTTGTGGCTACAAAATCACAGAAAAAATCTAACAGGAAGTAACGTGTGTGATTTGCAATATTTTGACGCTGACTCTCCCAGTAAGTCTTATCACTAACCTAAGGATTAGAGCAGCACCATGACCTCTTTTGAGCTCTCTGTTTGTTCATTTTGTGTGTGTATTTGATCCCCAACGGCATCCTGGGATGTTCCCCGACTGCATGCTTTCTGTGCATGTTCTGATGATGATGTCCCTTTGTCCTGCATTTTAACGTGATGCTGCTTTTTGTGATTCCTGGGATGGTGTGTATGTTTTTCTCATAAAATCTGTGTCCTTCCTCTGTTTTATTATTTTCCAGTAGATTTTTTTTGAGTTATGTGTCCGGTTTGAGATTTACTGTACATTTAGGTTATCCAGAGGGTATTGTGGTTCGTGAAACAATTCTAAATGGTTGAATTATCTACCATATCCTCTTTAAGTGCTTTATTAGCCAACGATCTCTTAGATGACGCGATGTTCAAGCGGATGCCACTCTTGGCACACAGAAAGAGGAAATAATCAGTAGAGCCGGTAAACCCCAACTTTAATGACATCAATTAAGTGAAGCGTAATATCTCAACAATAGTTCCTCCTTCAACATTAGACTTACTTAGTGTCTTTTGGATCAGGGTCATAAACATAGTTTTATTAATGAGAAAGAAAAATCATCAGTGGCCTTGGTTTGCTTTACTGATAAATCATCCACTTGGAGTCAGAGATGTCTACATTTGTGTGTGTTGGTGTGTGTGCGCCAGTGTGTGTGTTGGTGTGTGTGTGCATGTGTGCGATTAATAAACTAATGCTGGACCCAAACAAACCACATACTACGCCACCAAATCCCTGTATTCACTGTACCCTTGGAGGAGGGCATCCAGACACTGGGAGTAGGAAAACATGACTGATATTTTTTGTCTCCTGAAATGAGAGACATCTTCTGCCAAGTACTGCTGGCTGCCCACAGAGATCACAGCTCATCAGCTTGTAAGACCACACGGCCCCTCGCTCGACTCTGGCCAACCATGCAATCATGGCTGCTCGTTAGATTCTCTTAAGGGACAGGGGCGACATCTGCGAAGACCATTATGTCCTGCCGCATCCAGGCACTGCCATACCCAGAATATGTCTGTCCCAGCACCTTGCCAAGTCCACTGCAGTTCAGCCCCACCCGGTTCATCTGGTGCAGGATAGGAGAACGCTCAGCGATCTGGACCGTGTTTCCCATCTGACATCAATAAACATTTCAATTTCCATCATTCCCCCATCCAGAATTCAATAATGTTCTATACTATTTCAGATGTCAACAGTTAAAGGTTAATGTGTTGGCCGGATCTTCCTTCCTGTGTATGAGAGCATGGTTCTGGATCACAGGAGATCTGTTAGAGCCGATCTAGCTTCATGATTAAGGACTTGAACAGTGAACACATATGACGGCAGTGTTTTTTTTAGGAAAGAGTAACCTAATACACAGAGTCTTTGCTGCAAAGTCCTCCAAAATACCCAGGGACTCAAAACTTGGGTGGTTCAATTGTCTCCTGGCACATCCTGTTAAGTAGTGGATAAGGCCATTGTCATTACACAGATTGCCTTACAGGTCTCCACAGGGTAATTAGGGTGTCTGCCGAGTGTCCGCACTATTCCATGTCAATATAAGGGCTGGATTCTACTGAGCATGTTTGGGTTTCTCATTGAGGGGTTTGGCATAAGACTTGGTGACATTTAAATTTAACTCGAAAAGGGTAGTTCAGCTTACCACGGTGCAAATGAAGCGTGTAAAGTGTCTTCAATCCACTGGATTAGTGTGATTTAAATTGCATATCATACATGGTTGAATACTGATACTTGGCTTACTTTGTCAGGGAGTTCCCTTTGAAACAATCTGTCAACTCATATAATAATGATAGTAATAATAATACATTATAAAGCCCTTATCAAAACAGTGTTACAATGTGCTTTACAATATAATACAAAATAAAAGCAATACAATACAACAAAAATGTTAACATAACATGTGAACAAATAAATAGAGGAAAAAAAAGAATAAAACCGTTAACAACGTGATGAACGACACATGTCTGGTCAAGTTGAAATAATTATTCTCACTTCTGGGACAGTAAAATTCTCATATTTACAGAAGCACCACAAGTTACTCAACTCAGTGTCAATGTTGTGAAGGTTAATATTTCATATAGACCATGACCATCACATCTGTCCAAGTGAGTTCATATAACTGTGGAGCCGCCCTTTGGACTAGATCACCGTGGCCTTAAGAGTGCAGTCAGAGGACAAACGGGGACACAACCTCAATTCAAATATCAGTCCAATCTAACCTCTCTCTCCCTTACTGCTGTAATCAGCCCGTCTGACAGATCCCTCTGTTCTAACGCACTACTGTATCTTGCCAGGGACCCGTCAAAATGGTCTGAGGTCCTGTTTAGACTTTATGTCAACCACAGGCCTCCAAATCACTTTGGAAGCTTTTCGTAATGTCCTGTATAAAAGCATGAGCATATTGATGTACATGTCTTTGTCAACATCCATTCCGCTCACAAAGGGGCGGTTTGGCCAAAGGGACAGTTTTTATATTGAGAACGGATGACAATCCAACCACTGTGGGCTGCGTGATTATATCTTAGGTTTTCTAAAGTGGTTCAGAGTTGAGTGTTTGACTGCACTTGTCGTGCAGAATGTAACCACTTTCATTACATGGGGAAAATATTCACTTTTATGGCACAAAATATATAACTCGGTCACTTGTTTGCTTTGAAACGACATTTTCTTGACGTGTATATAGATTTTTCATTCTATATTTGAGAGTTAGATTTGAGAGTGCTTTGGTATGACTGATTTTCTTTGGGAGGCATGCCAGTGTCTGCAGTGATTTATGTTGCCTGCTCAAGATGATTTCTTCCCCCCTTCCAGGCATATTGTGGTCTGTGGTCATATTACCCTCGAAAGTGTCTCCAACTTCCTCAAAGACTTCCTACACAAGGACAGGGATGATGTCAATGTAGAAATTGTTTTTCTCCATAAGTAAGTTCACTTTTCCTTTCTCCCCACAGTGTAGGGTAGCAATGACCATACAAGTTGAAGCAATGCACAGGCAAACCGCATACATTACGTATTCATATAGTAGTACACGTACTAACCCCTCTCTCCCCTTTTCTCCGTGTGCTAGTATTTCCCCTAATCTTGAGCTGGAAGCCTTGTTCAAACGGCACTTTACCCAAGTAGAGTTCTACCAGGGATCTGTTCTCAACCCTCACGATCTGGCCCGTGTGAAGGTACAGTTTGTCACTCGACCTTTGGTCTCACAGGGAGATGAAATGACGGACTGCAGACGTTGGACTGCAGTCTAGCTGGCCAACAGATTATTAGATAAATGCCTTTTAGTCAATTCAATCAACAATCAATACTTACAGACAGAGACAATTCTTTACCTAAGACTGAAAGTTGGACTAAGCATATTTGCTGTTCAAACTATTTCACGTTAGATAGATGGCAGTTTGTTTTAAGTATTCAGTGCTCGTAAATTAATACTGAAATATGTGGAAAAAAACAAAATAAAAGATCTGTTTCTTTGTTCCTTTACACAGATTGAGTCAGCAGATGCCTGCCTAATCCTAGCCAATAAATATTGTCCAGATCCCGATGCCGAGGATGCTTCAAACATCATGAGGTATGGTATCGTCTGGACCTGAAATCAGTTTTGTTTTGTTTTGTTGGTCTAACCACCTGTTCTTTCACCTTTAAGGGTCATTTCGATCAAGAACTATCATCCAAAGATCAGAATAATCACACAGATGCTACAATATCACAATAAGGTAAGATAACCTTTATACAGTATGACGCATCAAGTGTAGAACGATAGATAAGATTGCCTCTCCATCCTGGCTCCCCAATGGTGGAATGACCTTCCCACTCCAGTCAGAACACTGCGGTCCCTCCCTATTATCAACTCTTATGAAGTACCTCATGTCAGTTTCTCCCCACAGAATGGTATCCCCGCTCTATTCACTCCAATCACACTTTCAAAAAATCCTTCTCTCTTCTCTCCTATTCAAATCCTATCTAAGCACTTGCATTATTATTTATAACTATTTTTGACCTTTTCATTCCTTATTTTTGTATGTTGCTTGTAAATTTGGTGATCTAGGAATTCAAGCTGTAAGTCGCTCTGGATAAGAGCGTCAGCTAAAATGTCGAATGTAAATGCTAAGATAATTATTTTATATTAGTTTGATTTCATTTCAGAGGTGCAAATAGAAGTCATTTGCACAATAGTCGGTGTCTTGTGACCTCTTATGTCTGCGTCCCGTTACGAAGGCCCATCTGTTGAACATTCCGAGCTGGAACTGGAGGGAGGGGGACGATGCTATCTGCCTGGCGGAACTGAAGGCAGGCTTCATCGCCCAGAGCTGTCTGGCCCAGGGCCTGTCCACCATGCTGGCCAACCTCTTCTCCATGAGGTCCTTCATTGAGGTAACACCGAGCGCAAGATTAGCATGACCTGTCTCAATCACGCAAAGTAATGCAGATTACGTTTCTGTAAATGAGATGATCTGTTCAGATACTGTGGCAACTATTTTGCCGTTGGACTCGGTGGCAGGCAACGTTTACATAAACAGATACAGGGTGTCTCTCGGTTCTATACGGTTAGGTTCTCTGCTGACAGATGGAATAGTTCTTTCAAAGGCAATAAATTCCATTGGAAATATTGACATCTATGTCCAGAGAAAGACATCCATGTGCGTGTTTTCGGTCAGACTGGCACATCGTATTTTACTCTGGCATTTCGTGTGGAATGTGTTCAGTGTTTCTGGGGCTCAAAATTGAAGAGGTGCTTGCCTCTATCAAAGAACTGTTCTCATGTCATAAAGATGATGGATCAGCTTATAATGACCAGGCTGATGTGGTGCGGCGGAACATGTGCGGACCACATTGGTCCACTACTGCAATGAGAACAGTGTTCCTTTTATCCTCTTTTTTTTTAAATCTACACGTGACATTTCCGCACTCTTGTTTTTGTCAGATTGAGGAGGACACGTGGCAGAAGTATTACCTGGAAGGAGTGGCTAATGAGATGTACACAGAGTATTTGTCCAGTGCCTTTGTGGGCCTCTCCTTCCCCACTATCTGTGAGTAAGTATCACGTTTTCCCCACACAGCGAGCCAACTATCGGTGGTAGGTAGCTAACGAAGTGAAAAGGACTTGTGAGAATGTGAGAAGGAACGTACGTTTCAAAGGTGTAAATACACTTCAGTCGTCTTTGTACTCCCTCTAATGTGCGCACGTGTTTTACAGGCTGTGTTACGTGAAGCTGAAGCTGTTGCTTATCGCCGTCGAATACAAGTCTGAGAAGAGAGAGAGCAGGTTTGTATACTGGATCATTCCTCCAGTAACATTAGGTGCAATTTGGGTAACTGTCAGCTATTTCAAACCTTTTTCTGCCCAGCTGCGTCTATCAGCCACTCTCCACTTTCTTAAAGGTACAGGCACACATTAGACTTGCACTCTTTCTACCGCTACTAGCAACCACACAGTACACCCTAGCAACCACCTATAAACACTCTAGCAATGGCCTATTATGCCATAGCAACCACCTAGTACACCCTAGCAAAAACTTCAGAAAATGGAACCTTTTCTACTTATTATTATTATCATTAGTAGTAGTAGTAGTAGTAGTAGTGGTAGTAGCATTATACACAGCCACAAGACTGATACTTTTATTAAACCTCACAGGAATACACAGATGAAGTTCAAACTTAATTCCATATAAAATTATTACAACATTTGCTTCAGTGATACCTTCATATCAAGTGTTTCCTTGATTCTATTGTGTCCCTGTTCAACCACTAGCTTTAAATAATTGTCAGTCTTATCAACAATAACAAGATGAAGTAC
>OMOT01042545.1:2823-13825 GCA_900312575.1 Acanthochaenus luetkenii | reverse complement strand
GAAATATAATGGACTGTAGGCTTGAAAGGATTGCCCTTACACTGCACCAGGGTTATCTTTGTGGCTGAAACATTTTGTGGTTTCATCAAAATAACCACATACAAAAGGAGAAAGGAGAGTACAGTATGGCCCTCTTTGTCCCATACTCAACCTTCAACATGGGCAACGGCAGACATATTTTTGGATCTTTTGCCTGTTGTTTCTGAAACAATAGAGCCTTCAGCTTTATTGCTGCTCTCAACTAAAATGGTTCTTTACTTAGCAATACTAATCTCCTGCGATGCCCTGCATGCCAATCCGGTCTCCCACCACCAATCGCAATCCGAACATTTTTACGTGCTTGGCATGGCTTGGACACAAGTGCCAGGGTGGTGCTTGTTCTCTCTGCTCCAGCGCAGGACTATGTCTTGAGGGCGAGGGCTGTTTACAAAACTGTATCTAGGTGAGCAGTCAGCGTTCGGATTATGATACGTTTCACAGGAGAGCATACTGAGACCTGGCGCAGCTGTGCAAAACTGTCATCCATGTCAGGAAATTGCCATTTTGCTATAGCGTTTGCGCACTGGTATTTAAAGAGAAAAAAAATAGGTGTTCTGATTGTCCATTATGAAACCAAACCCCCACCACACCCACATGTTTTTTTTTTCGTTAATCCAACCACTTTTACAACTGCGTGGGAGGGGCGTTCGCTTCCTAAATCACGAAATTACAGAAATTGCATTACGCGTCTTAAAGCGCCACTTTGTGTCGGAGTTACAGACACCGTTCTGATTCACCAAATTAGGGCCCATAATAATTTCAACGCATCATAAATAATTCCGTTTGAGAGACTGATCAGGCTTGATTCCTCTTGCTAATCTACTATGAAATCAGATTACACCGATTGTATCTTCACTAGACAACCCTTTTATCGACCTATTTAACTACTTTAATCAGAGTGTTCTTTATTGGCATAATATCTGCTCTTGATCATGAAGGGTTACGTGTATATATCACGTATATATATCATGGTAGTTAAGTATGAGATTGTTTTGAAAAAGCACAAGATGCCAGTCTCATTTGTACTTCCCTTCTGATTCCTTCAGCAGCAAAACTCCCCGCCCCAGATCTTAAGCCACCCACGACTTCCCATTGTTTCACTTGCCCTCCTAACAAAAATGTGTTATTACAAGAGAGCGATTGTTGCCTTGATTAGTCAGGACAATAACAATGCACAGTTTCTCTAATTACCTCCACCTCTATCTCCATTCACAAAGAAACATGCATTTTAGTGTGTACTTAGTGACCAGATCTAAGTGTGTTTGTTGACTTTGACTCGTACTGAAGTCCTACACGCACGGAATTAGCTGATTGATGCTCCACTTTCCTGCCGGCATTAGGCATTGAGCGCAGTGTGACTGGAATCACAATAAAAGTAGGAATGCCGACCGAGCTCATGGCAATGTATCGCACTGCATTTAGAGATAAGGAGAACAACCCCGATGAAAAACGGACGATGGAGCGACCCTACATCATCAGCCACTTTTGTTTCGAGGATTGCCTTCCTGCTGCCCCATGAGCAAAATGGCTCTGATATCAGCTGAGAACAAAGCAGGAGATAGTGCACTGAGAGGCGGAAGCTTTCACAGATCCACTTAAGATATGTAAAAGAAAGCCATCAAGCCGAGTTATATGCAAGAAATAAAACAGGAGATGAGAATCAATATCATCCATTATTCACAAGATCTATGCCAGTTGCTTTAAATGCAGACATCTTAAGAGACACTCTCTCCATTGTTGTGAATAACAATAACAATAAAAAAAAACCTGACTGCTTTATTCTATTCAGCTATGTTTCAGGGTGGAGGAAGAAGGCCAGAGGCAATAGAAATAAAGGAAGTATGTTTTCTTTTGTGAGTTACATTTGGCTCAGACAGTGAGATGCTATGACACACATGGGATCAGGTCCAAGTTAGATTCAGTATTTTCCTGGGCCACAATATCAATGCTGGCTCACCCTTTTGCCTATTGCACCATGCGCTACAGAACAATATATTGCAATACTATATTGCCTATATTTCTCAGCAGTCATCTGAAAAGTCCACGTGTTTAGCCGCCGAGAACGCTGTATTGTTTTGGTGATTGGGGTCATACTGTAGGTCAAGCCGACACTAGGACATGAGTGTGTAGGGGAGTGGACCTTCATAACAGCAGCATTATCCAGGGACAGCAGAGCCATATAGATGCAAGAACTGCTGAGGCTCAGGGGGATGGTACCGACTCCCCCTGGGTCCAAGGCAATAACAGAACCCTCTCATCCATCACGTGTAATGGTAATGCTGTTTCACCCTGACTTCAAATAAGAAAAATATATATATAAAAGACTCTTGAAGATTCTGTGCTAAATCAGGGGATGAAAGAAGATACGGACCCCCGGGCAGACACAGGAGACCAGAGGGTCGTCCATCTTGGAGTTGATGGAGCTGACGGAGGTTCCACTAACATCGTAAATAACTGGGATTTTGTCCCTTTGCTCTGTGTTCCTCCGTGTAATCAATGAGACCCCGCCAGCCTAGGTCAAGTCAGTGTTGTCTGTAACACTATTAGACACCCTGATGAATTGTGACTGCTGCTGAGCCTGGTTGACTGGTTGACTTCATTTAAGGGCTTTTCTCTCAACCTCTTGACCTCAATAGCTTGACCTGGCAAAGGTCAATCTACCGAGGCCCAAGGATGCAGATAGCAGTCTCTACAAAAGCTTATATGGAATCTGTAGCATGTGACTGTTGTCAGGTGAAAACCTTGTAGCTCCAAAATATTAACTTTTCATGAACTAAGAAAATGCATTTTTGAGTTTTTTGTAGTTGGTTTTGAAAAGGTTTCGTAAACCCAAGGTTTATAGATAGAACTTTCAATTTAAGTTAAAACATGAAAATAACCTAAATTTGAGTACAAAGTTTTCACCTGACAGCGACGAGATGCAGATGCTGTGAAGCCGACAACTGGAAAACGTATTAGGTTGAGAGCTAAAAGTGCAAAACGAAATACTGTTGAAATCATTTGAGATGATGATAGAGATAATTGTACTACCATCTGGGAGACACAGTTTGTTTATGAATTTATCCCACGTACCCACACTCAACCAGCACCATTTTCCCTCCAACATCCAAGAGAGTTTCCTACATAGGCTCACTTGCATCAGATGCTGTGTATTAGTCAATAAAATGACATCTTTCACCCTGGATGCTCAGGAGAGGGGTCACCTTGCACACCAACACCAACAACACACAGTGCAGATAAAGCAGCGAATCAGCAGATGCCAAAAACAGCCTCTCGACCCTCCAGACAGCAGCCATATGCTCTTGTGTCTCCAGTCACATCTCTCAGTTCCATATTTACATCATAAGTCATACATTTCCTGAAAAAACCTGAAGGACCAGAGTGCCACACATTCCTGTAAGGCGATGATTAGATTGCATAAGCATGGCGACTTGTATCCAGCTGCTTGACCTACAGAGACAACAATACATCCTGGAGGACAGAGAGACTGCTGACCTGAGTAGAGGTGGGATGAGAAACTGCTATTTTAATGCAGTAGAAGCAACAATATTTTACTCAGATTGTAAAAATGTTATCGTCTAATACAGTACTCAAATAACAGTCGGTCACTAAAAAAGTTATCCAATACGTCAAGTGGTGAAGCTTGAGTTTGAAGAAGATGAAGATTGAGTTTATGTAGGTGGCGCTCTTTTCTTTGTCTGTTCAGCCATGGTGGCTATCACTGCTCATGCTAACTACCCAGTTCTTCTTCTATTCATTACAAACAATCATCTTTGCATTATTTCTTATCAATGACAGAGAGTAGAAAAATTTACATTTAGTTAAATAAAAATGCAGCGGAGCATTACTTGAATTGCTTCTAAATGAACATCATTAAGATATTGTGCCTGTCCCAAAATTACCCCTCTCCCTCTCAACCTCCAACACTAATTAATTTGCCATTTTGTGGTAGTCATTATGAATAATATGAATTTGAATGGACCTAATCAACGCCGGTGTTGGAAGAAGCTACTTTTGGGAGATAAAAACTGTGTTGGCTTTAATTGCAGGAGTTTTAGCCAAGGACAAACCGCAAATAGATGGTGCCATTATACTTCAATCCTCTATTTACATTTTAGTAAAGTAAAAGCACTGCTAATGAAGTAAATACGAAAGAGTGCAGACTTTCAAGTACTCAAAAGACGACCTTTCATCAAAAAAGCCACTTGAGTTTTTAGAATTAGTAACTACCAACTGGAAGCTGAGGCGTACAGAGCCAGGTGCCAAGGCTGTGGTAGGACACGAGTTACAGACAGGACATGAGACAGAGAATTACACAGATAGTTCATCTTGATGACATGGAGCCAAGCCAGAAAACAATCACTGTCTCTCTAAGACTCATCACAGTGATTAACTCTTTCATTTGTGTCACGAAGAAATTGCTGCCCCCTCTGTCTATTACTGTGATTAATCTGTCATCGAACTGACAACAAACGCCGTTGAGCTAAAGTGTAGTGATGAAACAGGCAATGAAGAAACTCAGATTAGCAGCTGTGTTGGAATCAGACGATATCTGTAATCACGTCTATCCTGAGCTGTGGACAAGTGGGCAAAGACACAAAGGAATGGCATATCTTAAAAACACAACATCCACACTGTCCACGTGGGTCGAATCTATGAGACAAATGCTTCAACATGACAGAACATCAACCGAAGTGACAGTAAGATAAATATCCACACATCCAGTAAATCCAGCCACAGTCACCTCAGCCAACATCACACGAGGTAAAGCATTTCTTCAGTTGACTCGTCATATGTTTTACATATCACAGCTAAGTTTGAACTGTTATATTATTGCTTGATCTACCTAGCGCTTTGCAATTCCTTTGAAGAGAGAAATAATAAATGTCAATCCATCACTCGCCACAAAATCCAGACATGAAGAAATTTGTGTTTTAAAGTTTTGTTTACATTCTCCACTGGTTTCAGATGAAAGTCACATTTTCCAAAGTGCACACAGCTCAGTGTTTGCTTTTGTATATTCCAGAGGAATCCCTGTGACGAGAGGTGAACATATGGAAACTTTTGTCTCGCATTTAGCGAACACATGCACGTTACCTCGGTACCGGTTGGAGAGAGAGAACTGTCGGCTAGATGAGAGTTTAAAAGGATTCTGTGAAAACGATGATGTGAAAAGTCATGTTGCCAGTCCTTGTGGACAGCCATGACCGGTCCAGATCGTGTGAAGCACATCCCCTGACCATTCTATCTGTCAGGGCATGGGAGCGTGACCGGTGTTTTGGTTGCCATCTTACTCTGGGGATCGTCTGGAGCCTTGAATCTGGATCGCCCACAGTGGCTACACAGGGGATCCTCGCAGACACATTGGAGTCTTACGGAAAATAATATTTGCCGGTATGGCGAATTATAGTTAGAGTATCTTATTTTACAGGTGTGAAACGTATGTTTCTTTAATGTCCTATAGCACCAAATGACCCCCTCACTACTACCCCACCTGTTCCAAGACCCAGTATTATCATCACCGTATTTAGCATGGTGATATGTTACCTCGTCACTAGACGCTTCTGTTGGATCTCTGCTCTAATTATCTAGCTTAGTCCTCTCTGTTGTGAAAATCAGAATTGATTATTTCTGTCAATTACAGGTCACCATAGATTACTTAATTCCCCTTTAATTTATCAAATAAACTCAATATATAAATACACCAGCAATTAAAATGGTTCATGTCAGTAAAGGTAAAGAATAGTTTTATACTGGTTTGGGTTTGAAAGGGGAAAACCAATAATACTAAACAAAACAGGGAACAAATACTTTTTCTCAGGAATCAGTTCACAGGAATCACAGACGTCCATCAAAAAGTTCAAAGCGGAGGTATGTAACAGATTAAAATGTCAACCATGCATAGGCCTCCAGACTCCAGCTGTTCCCATCATGTGCTATTTATCATGACAGAAACCTTTGGAAAGCCACTTCAGGACCGACTCACTTGAGTCCAGGGGCAAAGAGCGACATGACAAACAAATCATCCTTGCTTGATTGACAAGCCACTGAATCACCCGAACAGGCTGTTTAGGATATCTGACTCTGAGCATCAGTGACAGGTGAAGTACATACTAAATAACTATCTAATAAAGCAAAAAGGAGTTTAAAATCTTCAAAAAGATAACCAAGAAGCCCATTTTATAATAAATTGGGTCACTCGTGTCAGAGCTTAAAGTGCTACAAGCCAAACCCTCTGTGCTTTGTCGGTGCTATCCCTGGGCTATGTGGCATCAGCACTGACAAACTACTGTGCCGCTTCATTATCAGCAGCCCGGAGAGAGGCCCTGCCTGGCCTTCCCCTCTATCTCCACAATAAGATTGTGAGCAGCAACCTGTCTGTAGTCCAGAGTGTTTCTATA
The DNA here is from genome assembly GCA_900312575.1 of Acanthochaenus luetkenii. Classification (NCBI taxonomy): domain Eukaryota; kingdom Metazoa; phylum Chordata; class Actinopteri; order Beryciformes; family Stephanoberycidae; genus Acanthochaenus; species Acanthochaenus luetkenii. Next base: position 7,385 of record OMOT01042545.1, on the reverse strand, counting down.
TGGAGGAAGCCGTTTATCTGGAACAAGAGCACCCTATCACACAGCTAGATAAGTCATCCTCAGCTTATCCTCGTGCATATACTACACGGAATAGAGCAAGGTGTCATCTTTAGGAAGCGACACTGAAACTTGGTGATCAGGTCGCCAGCCATTCCACTGCACAGCAGTCCTTCCTTATTATTCTGAATCAATGAGCAAATGGCCAGAGAACAAATCAAATGTGGCACATGATGATTGTGTAATTTACATTCTCTCATCAAAAGATTAATTGATCATGACCAGCCTCCTAATAGATGAGGAACCGGATCACATTACTTTCCGCATGCTCTATTCAAAGAGTGTTCTGTGCTGAGTGTACACGTCTCACATTTGTTTCGGAGTAGAGACGTATACTAGGCTACTGTGTAGCCGAGCGCCCAGGGCACCAACATCTGGATCTGCTGCAGAAGCCTCGCAGCCTCACTCTGCATACTTAGTTTAAAAATGACAATTCTTATGTGCCAGCAATGTATCAAATAACTCAGGTGTCCCATATAAAGTACAATCACACGTTCCACCATTTAGAACAAACATGAAAGTAATAATCCTTGACATTTTCATCTAAATAATAGTCCTTTTTGCTACTCTCTTTTGCCAAATGATACAAAACAATAGTGATTCTATCTATATCCAGTGCATGAACGCTTTTACATTTGCTCCTCTAAATACCTGGTGTCTGGCAGGTCTTTCCTGGAAAAATCCTCTGGTGCACAGGAAGTGATGTGTTTTATGTTTCCAGCAGCTGTATCAGCGGTTTGTTTGGAATAATTGGAAGGTAGTTAGCATGAGCAGCGATAGCCAACATGGTTGAGCGGACAAAGAAAAGAGCGCCACCTCAAACTCCATCAACAGGAAATCCAAGGAGAAAGATGTCACAGTACTGGAGTCACAAGGATGTGCAGTGCAGAAACACCACAGCAATGAGCGCTGAGCATCAAAGATGGAGACAAAATACAAAACAAAATGAGGATCATGTGGATTACTGCCCATAGTGCCCAGGTAGTAATTATCCAGCACAGGCAGCAAAATAAAACAACACAGATCTAGCAAATTGCCACTTTAAAGTGTAACTCTTACCTCTGTCTTGTAAAAAAAAAAGGCTGGAAGTCGGAGATAATTTATTACCAAACCCAGACTCCCTAGCTTGCTTGTCTTTCTCCAATGAGAGAGTGGAGGTGCTGAGGGAGGTTGTTCAGCAGAGCAGGAGCATTTGACTCCCTGCTCCAGACAGACCCCTGTGTTCAGTATTTATGTTCAGATACCTGGGGACCAGCGAGAGTCTCCACTGCTCACATGCTCACGTGAAATATGGCTTGGCCTAGATTTCGATTTGGACTCCATGATCCAAATGGGACACAGAGTGATGGACAGTGTTACATCACGGTTGTCCATTTTAATTCTCAGAGCTGAAATATTATTCCGATTTATGAAGTGCAACACAAGTATACAGCGTGTATCATTTTCAGAAATGCAATGTAATTTGGTGACACTCAGCCGGAGATATCCTCTATGTTCTATTACTGCAGCGAACTGGTAAACATCTCTTGTTGACAAATAATGTCTCACTTAGTTATGTTTTCTCATGGGACATGAGATTTTAACAATTTGACAGCTGACATAATCAAATGTCCACAGTGAAGATGGGGTGTTTCCAAAAATGTGTCTACAAACACTGTACATATGCATATTGATATACTGATTTTTGCTGTGTGTTGTGGACAAGCTAGTTGGAAAGTGGTGCATAAAATAAAATCAGCCTCAAGCACTTGGTATATAGAGGATATTTGAGCTCGCTGCATTCACACTGTAGCTGAACATTTTTCCCCTCACATGTGACACAGATCTGATTTTGTAATCAGTGTGAACAGCAAAAAGCTTCATGAAGTTCATGGACATGTGGTACAAAATCCAATCCTGAGGCACGAGACCAACGTGTGACTTGTATTTCAATGCTCAATTCTGAATTTGTTAGCCTTGCCAAGACAGTAAGCAAATATTCCGTCACTCACCTGAGACAATTGTCATAATTTTGGTGCCACAGCTAACTTGGCTGAGCCAGCGTTAGCATGGACGACAACAAGACACAACAAAAGAAAGAAAGCATAATAGCCGACTCGATTGGTATTTGGGGAGACGCCTCAATTCAGTCAAAACTAGAGGGCAAATAAGAAAACCGAAATATGTTCAAAACAAGTGGGAGAAGCGTAGGTAAAAAGCTTATTTTGTTATTTGTACTTATCACTGTCAGTTCATATTGGTATCAGATATGGGTTACATCCTAGAATAGATATGAACAGCAATTCTGAACTGAGCGTGAAGGTGTGCAGTGTGAACGTGGCGTTTGACTTACCTCCATCAGGCTTGAGGAGGAAAATAGGGCTTTCTTTCCTCTCGTCCTCTTGCTCTGCCACCGCTTCCTTCACCTTCTCTGAGTCTTCACTGTGACGGTTAAGCAGCATCTGAAGCGGCTTTTTACCAGCCGGCTGGCTGGTAGTGCTGAAGTGGACTAGGGGGGTTGATTGGGGCTCAGGCCTCCTGGGGGAGTTGGTGCTGGGCTCCAATGTGGTCTCTTCATAGTTGCTAGCTGGATCGCTGCCATCTGACTCCCCATGGCGTCTCTCCTGTTGTACTGACTTTATATCGTAGGGCACCTGCTTTCCTTCAGGCCCAATGACATTCTGCAATGTTACTATTCTTTCCTTTTCCACTTCCTCCTCCTCCTCCTCCTCTTCAATCTCTTTTTCATCTACCCCTTCCTCATCGTATGGTGCCACTGTCGTCCCCTGTAATTGTATCTCACCCTTTGAACTTGCCTGGGGATGGATTGGAGTCTCTGGGCTCCTCAGTGGAAAACTCACCCGATCTGAACTTTTCTGTGGATGGGTTTGACCATCTGAACCTCTCGCTGGATGACGTGAGTAGATCTGACTCTCTGAACCTCTTAGCGGGTACAGTGGGAGTATCACACTATCCGACACATTTTGTGCAAGTGTCTTACTCTCAGGGCTTCTATGCAGAGTAACTGGACTCTCTGAACTCTCCTGTGGATAAACTGGGTGTTTTTCACTCCCCAAACCTCGGTGTAGTGGAAATATGACACTATCCAAGCTGCTCTGTATATGCATTGGATTCTCTAAATCAGTCTGTGGACTGATATGACTCTCTGAGCCACTTTGCGCAGGAGTTAAGCCCTGTGTGCTACTACTCCGCCAAGCAGTAGTGGTGTCCTCCTGGACAGATGGCCTGACGGTACTCCGGTCTACTGTCATGGGACCTTCTGTCACTTCCTCTCTGTCTGTGGGGTGCTCATGAACTCCGTATCGCTCTCTCAACTCCAGCTTGGTTCCTCTGTCAAAGCTCTGAAGTGTAGAAGTTCTGTCAGCTGTGCCAGAGCCATGGAACAGAGAGAGCACCTTGCTGGAGGGAGAGGACTGGGTGGGGAAGACCAGAGATTCAGGGAAGGACTCTGGAAGGTCTGTGGGACCATAATCATACTCTTCTGGCTCCTCCTTATCCAATGAAGGCGGTTTGAAGAGAGGAACATTCCCACTAGGTGAGAGGCGGTATGGCGTAGAGAAGTGATCCACAGGGCCTTGTTGGTCAAACTTGTACGGGTCAGTGTCGTGCCTGTAAGCGGTGTTCTCCTCTGTGGGCGTGGCTAACATGGGTTTATGGACTTTGCGTGGGTCACAGTCGGGTACGGGGTAGCACATCAGCTTCCCCCCATCGTTGGGGCAGTGACACACCTGGCAGGGGTCCACGTGGAAAGAGTGACCAGCATCATACTTTTGCCCACTATGTATGCATCCAATACGTTCACACTGCATGCAGCCATCTGCAGGCTCTGAGACCTCAATGCAGTTAGGTGGGATGTCGGGACAGCTGATGAAGTGACAGCTTATCCGGCCCCCTCCCTCAGGGCAGGAGCATTCTGTGCTGCCATAGTCAACAAAATAAGAGTCTCCTTCGGGCACCTTGCCATTCTTGAATCCAACATTGACACAATCGTAGTATTGGTAACCCTCGCACGTGCACCCAGTTTGCACGCACGAAGCACAACAGGCGCCGCTCTCCAGAACTTCTTCGATGCAGTTGTTAAGCAAAGGACAATCCACTCCGGCGCAGTCACGCTGGCACAAACAACCACTGAGGTAGAGACAGAGCAACACGCACTTCAGCAATGTCACTTCAGCTCTTGAGAAACGGGCCATGGCACCAGGGAAACAATCAGAGGAAGATCAGATGCCGTCCAAGGCCTTCAGGTTTTCTTCAAGGATTTTGCTGTACTCTGCCCTCATGAATCACCTCTATGCTGAACCTGAAAGAAATAGGAGAGAGAGAGAGCGAGAGAGAGAGAGAGAGCGAGAGAGAGAGAGAGAGAGAGAGAGAGGCAGGCCTATTACACACAAGCTGGCTGAGTCTCAGAGTCCAGGCCGACATCTGGCTTCGTAATTGAGCTCAGCCTCTCATGTGAGTCCCACTTTTACAGCCTCGTGGTTATCCAGAGTCGTAACATTATGACT
>OMOT01042542.1:23892-42649 GCA_900312575.1 Acanthochaenus luetkenii | reverse complement strand
CACTCTTTGTTGTTTTTGGCTCCAGGGAAGAGCGGGCCGGAGTGTAAGCACTGCAAGGCCGATCCCGACGCCGAGTGTCGCTTCTGCTCATGCTGTGTGTGTGGCGGCAAGCAGGACGCTCACATGCAGCTACTGTGTGATGAGTGCAACATGGCCTTCCACATCTACTGTCTCAACCCGCCACTGGCCACCATCCCTGATGACGAGGACTGGTGAGAGAGCGTGTTTGAGAAGTTAGAGCAGCTAATTGTTGGGTACGATCTGAAGTGGAGTTGTAAAATGCTTGTAAATAGTATCTCCTTTCTAAAATGGTGGTAACACGCCATTGTAAAAAAAAATCCATTTGTATTTTTAAGAATAATTACTTCTAAAACATTTGAACTACACTCGTTTTAGTTTTAGATGATAGGAAGACTAAATTACAATGCTAATTTTAATTTCACATTTTCTCTAGCAGTGGTGGTAACGACCTTGCTGTAGTGGTGCACCACTGCTAAATGAACACCCGTTTTAGTGGTGATCAATATGAAAATGAACAGTGATGCAGTCACAGGTGTGCGTTTATCAGGTATGCAACGGCTTTGAAGGTGACTGGAATTATCCGTTTGATAAATAGGCGGTTATCACAGGCGGTTACCATACTTGAATATGATGAAGATCGGTGTGGAAATACAGCCGGAGACAAACACAAACATGCATAGACACACACACACACACACACCCCTCTACATCAGCAGGACCTGATTCCCTTTTGTTCTGCTAGGTACTGTCCCACCTGTAAGAACGACACCAGCGAAGTGATCAAGGCAGGAGAGAAGCTCAAAGCCAGCAAGAAGAAGGCCAAGATGCCCTCAGCAACAACTGAGAGTCAAAGGGACTGGGGCAAGGTGAGACACAAGGACACCCGCAGGTACACACACACCATACGCACATACCAGATGGACAGACTGACTAGCCTATAAGAGGGAGAGTAAACTTTGACAGTAAGTTTGAGAGTTCATTCCTCCCACTCGTTTATTTCATTTAATTCCCCTACCTTTGCTAATTGATCCATTCTTCATTCTGTGCTTGCATTGATTTATTCTTTAACGTTGTGTTAGCGTCTGCCTATTGTGAGTTTTGTGTGTCTTGCTAAGGAAGTGATAAATGAGTTGTGTGTGTGTGCCTTTTGTCAAGCTCAGCCAAATGTTGCCCTAGCTCATTCCTTCAGATCAGACTTAAATCAACTTTGATCAGTATCTACCTCCCTTTAGATTGCCGTCCCATTGTTGATGATTCAATGTTGATTTTATTCATATTTAATGTTGATTTTATTCATATTTAATGCTGATTTGATTTGTAATTCTATATAGAAAAGATGCTCAAACGTATAAGTATATTGACGTATTAATGATGAATCTATCCTTATATAATTAGAACCCCTTACAATCATCATTGTCATTGTTTTAGAGAGCAAGAGCCAGAAAATTACGTTTAGACTTTTTGCTTTGTGCAAACTACGTGAGAATTATCTCATTCTAGCTGCCAAGGCAGAAAGAGAATGAGACAGACGGAGGGAGACAGCTGACATGTATTTAAATAAATAAACAAAGCATCTGAACTGCATTCTTCAATAGTTTCCGCAAGAACTGTGAGGCACACAATCTTCTCATTGCAAACTTTTAAGAGATTGTGTGTTTCCTTTCCTTCTTGGCAACGTTCTCCGTGACACTCTACTCCATGGTGCAATGTGAACAATTCCATTAAGCATGACTTAGCCACTTTCCTGGAACTGCCAATGGAAAATAACTCCTTTCTTTACCAGAATGCTCTCTTTCTCTGTGTACTAATTGAAAACAGCCTAGCTTGTGTGTTTTGGCACGTTTAAGTGCTATGAGTCACATGGCATTTATTTGAGGTTCACATTATCACAATTTTGTATGACTCCTGAATAAACTGCATTTGTTTGTTAAGAGTTGCCCTTGTATTTTCACTTTTGATACGCTATGTACCTTAGAAATTGAATGTTGATTAATTCTGAATGCATAATCACTGCTTAGCCCCCCTTGTCCATAAATATTCATTATGAGCTCGATGCGAAAGTGAACCGCCCTAATCTGAAATTACACGTGGAAATGTGACCTTAAAGCTTTTGTACTCGCAAGATAATTCCACTTTGCTATTCAAGATTGTATTTTCTGCGCTAACATACAGCTCTCAGTGTTGGATTCTTGACCTCTCAGTACTTCATGTAATTGCAGGGTATGGCCTGTGTGGGGCGCACTAAGGAATGCACAATTGTTCCTTCAAACCACTACGGACCCGTTCCCGGTATTCCTGTTGGAACCACCTGGAAATTCCGAGTTCAGGTTAGCTGCTGTTACATCCCAAATCCAGAGCAAACCATCTGAAATGTTGCAATGCATCAAGCTGCACCCGTTATTGTACTGGCCAAAGGTAATCGGGTACTGTGACTACTGATAAAGGTTAAAGCAAGTCTAGTTGTTTGCCACATATGTGATGTTATTGTGGATTATATTGTCGTTTTACACTACCAGCATACTATAATCTCCCTTCTAATATATCTTCTATCTCCCCTGTATCTCCCTCATCCTCCCTCCACATACCATCAATGGCTTTCCGCTACTTTTCGGCCCGTCTCTCTCTCCTTTCATCCCTCCAGGTGAGCGAGGCAGGGGTGCACAGACCACATGTGGGCGGTATCCATGGGCGCAGTAACGATGGCTCCTATTCGCTGGTGTTGGCTGGTGGCTTTGAGGACGAAGTGGTGGGTTGTTGTATTACATGATTCTTTTTTATAAATCTGGTGTTTATTTTATGTGAATAGCATATTATTCCCCTCAAGTAGTTCTTGTTTTTGGTATGCGGAGAAGTTTTTCTACGGTGACAGTGGCTGATCTCTGTGATCTGTGTGGATTTGGGCACCCGCTGTAGGACAGGGGAGATGAGTTCACCTACACAGGGAGCGGGGGTCGTGACCTCTCGGGAAACAAACGGATCGGAGAGCACTCTTTTGACCAGACCCTGACCCACATGAACAGGTACTACACATAATTTGCATCTCTCATCTAGCTCAAAACTAAGCTTAAGTCTACAAAATACGTTTTTTTTACAAGTATAATAAGTGTATTTTGTCACTTACACTTTTTCACATGTGAAAAAACTGGATCTTGCTCTTAAAATGCTCTGGATCTACGTAAGGCAAAGGCTCAGCTAATAGAGCCAAACGTAATTCCTCATTCCTTTGGAAACATTTAAATACATTGACAAACAATGAACCCAAGTAAAATACGATGAGAACTGAAAATCAATGGACAACCCACAACAGATATTGCACTTATTGTTAAGCAGTACAGTTCCTCCATCATAAAACCGTTGACTCATCTGGTAGTTAACCTTTCCATTAAGTCTAGTATATTTCCAGATAAATGGAAAAAGGCAGCTGTTACACCCATGTGTAAATAAGGGGACACTGACCTGGCATGCAATTACCGTCCAATCTGTATTCTTCCTGCAATGTCAAAGGTTCTGGAAAAACAGTAAATTGCTGTTTCATTGAAAATGTGAAGTGTTCTCTGGACATATATTGTATGAGCAATGTTTCTTGACCTGAAAAAGGCATTTGACACTGTCAACCATTACCTTCAGTCTAAGTTGTCTAAATGTAATTTCTCCAAGCAAGGTTCTTGTTGGTTGGCCTCATTTTGTGTGTACAATCGAGAGAGCAAAAAAGTCTCCCCTTGGGAGAAAATGGGCATTCTTCAAGGCTCAATCCTGGGCCCGTTGATCTTCAGCCTTTAATTTAATGACCTGCTGGCTGAAGCTAAGTCAGAGCTGTATGCATTTTTAATCATCTCATTATTAATGACTTGCTTATTTTATTATTATTTGTTGGTCTTTCCATTTCTCCTTCTTTAACTTATGCTTCATAATTGTATGTAACTTGGAAATGTTTTTCCCTTTTGTATTTCTTTCTCTTAAAAAAAAAAAGCATAACGAGACAGGAGTTGGAAACTAGCAATAGCTATAATCTCTGTATGCAGAACATCAGTTGCATCAACTTGTTTGTAACCAGTTGAAGTGGCACTATGTTAATTTGCATTGTCCATATCAAATATACTAAGAAATACAAATGAGAACAGAAATGTCCACTCAGCCACCTTAGCACAAGAGTTTGAAGTTAATTCTGAAACCGGATGGTACCCTCCTGGACACAGTGGTATCGGCTCAGACTGAATTTCAATCACTGTGGGTTTGGTCAAGCTCAGGTTCAGCATTGGTGAAAAATACAATTTAAGGCTAAAATTATATATCCTTTTTAGCATTGCTTTTGCTTGAATTTAATGCTTGCATGTATTTATTTATCCTACTCTCTTTTGTTCTCTTGCACTTTTCCTTGTTTTAATTTATCTGTTTTTATTGTCTGTAAAGCACTTTTCACTGTACTATGCTGTACGAAAACGTGCTACACAAATAAACTAAAATAATTGATATATCCCTCAGGCAGGAATTTGAATGGGCCAGGCTCAGATTTTCAAACCCGGGTCAAGCTATATATAGTGTGTATCCCTAAATCAGACTTGATAACTATTTCTCTGTCCCTTCTATGCCACTTTCCCTCTGACCTCTCTTGCAGGGCGTTGGCCCTAAACTGCGATGCACCGCTGAATGACAAAGATGGGGCAGAGTCCAGGAACTGGCGGGCAGGAAAGCCAGTGAGAGTAGTGCGCAGCTCCAAAGGCCGACGCATCAGCAAATATGCTCCCGAGGAGGGCAACCGCTATGACGGCATTTACAAGGCACAGACGAATACACAAGCAGTTTAAGTTGTAAACGGATGTATTTACTCCAATAAATATGGCTACTTCCAGTACAGAGAAATAATGACAAAAGTACACAAATACTGGTATCATAACATGTCAGACATTTAGGGAAGCAGGGTGGCATGGTAAGGGGTGTTGTATTGTAGCTAACCCTGCACTCTGTCATGCTAAGTCACTTATTAATACACATTTTATAAACTTACTGTAACGATTCTTAATAATTTGTGTCCTTATTTATTATTGACACATTTTCGCTTGGTTTTATGTAATTGAAAAGCTGCTCTACAAATAAAGTGTTTGTTTTGTTTCTGGATGTATTATATATATATATATATTATACAGAAACAAAACAATTATAGAATACAATTATAGAAAGCATTGGCACAACCTTTAGATTTATTAAATTTAAGTGCACCTACAGAAGAGCTACATCCTCTGACAGACGATACGATATGTGTTAAACAAATCAGTCTATGTAAATATATATTTTTTATATTAACATATTTTATTGTATTATATTTAATTTCATTCCGTGTGTCCGGGTGTCCCAGGTGGTAAAGTATTGGCCGGAGATCGGGAAGTGTGGCTTCCTGGTGTGGAGGTACCTGCTGAGGCGGGACGATCTGGAACCAGCTCCATGGACCCCCGAGGGACTGGAAAGGATCAAGAAACTTGGCCTGGCTGTACAGGTTAGACTGTGAGCATGAGTGTGTGTGTGCGTGTATTTCTGTACTTGTAAGGATAGAAAGATAGAAGATAGATTATGAAAATCCACCAAATTGAGGACATTTTGCCAGTCCTCACCTTTTAAGGGGCTAATTTGGGTCACGGCTTGGGTTGAGGGTTGAGGTTAGGATTAGGTTTAGGTTAGGGTCAGGGTCAGGGTCAAGGTTAGGCATGTTGTTGAGAGGGTTTTTATTTTCAGACATGTGAAAAGAAAGCTATTTCTCTGTTCCACTTGGTGCTCATCTCTTTCCCTGTGTCCGCAGTACCCGCCAGGCTACTTGGAGGCCATGGCTAATAAGACCAAGAAGGAGGCCAGCATCAAAAGTGGGGGCTCCACCCGGGGCAAGCGCCACGGTGGGAGGGGCAGGCCACGGATACACCCCAAGGCCAAGGAGGAAAGGGAGGAGGAGGAGGAGGAGGAAGAGCAGTTAATGGCCAACGAGGACGAGGAGGAGCCACAGAGTAATGGAGGACAAAAGACGGCCAGGGAGAGCGGTGGGTGCTTTTACAGTTGAAGCGCTAAGCAATAGTCAGAAACGACTTTTAAAGATAGGGGGTAAATATTTAATACGTGTTCACCAAAACCTCATTGCCAGGATTAGATTTTCCCCAGTCATGCACCTCTTTAAAAGCTGTTTGCGGCTTAATAGTTTGATTTACAAAATAATTTGATCATTTGCGTTTCATTTAACGGCTTGTTGAATTTAGGAATACAGAAGTACACCTGGGGAATAATGACAAAATAAAAGAAAGACAAAACATTCAGCTACTCCTGAAGAACAATATGCTATATGGGTGATATTGCCAAAATGTTATATCACAATATTTGTACAATTTTGGACCGTAACTGTATATAATTTTTCAAATTGCCTAGTTTTGGCTGAAAGTATAAAGTACAGTTATATTGGGCAAATAAAATCTATCTATCACACTTACAGTGTTTCTTTCTTTGTTTGGAACATTCACGTAAACATTCTGATGAAAATGGTCCCGTATATACGGTGTGTATGGTATATATAGATATACCGCCCACCACTAGCTTTAATGTTCTTGACCGTAAGGGATTCTATGTCCGTAACCGGCTGATGTTATTTTAAACTCTGTTGTATGATTGGTCCATGGGCCCTGACGTGTACATTTTGGATGTCATTGAAGATATTTATTGTTGACTACACATGTGACCCTGTTGCCCAGACAAAGGCAACTTGTTGGTTTTTTATACTCAAGCTTTCTCAATTGTTCTCCAAGAGTAGCTGAATTTTTTCACTGTGTGTGTCGTTACCAGAAAGATCACCAGCGGAGGAGCCTCCCTCTAAACGGGTGAAGGTGGAGGAGGCCTTCCAGCTGTCAGAGCAGCAACAGCAGTGGATCCGTGAGGACGCGGCCAACAAGAAACTCTGGGACGAAGCCATGGGAGACCTTGGGGAGGGCCCGGTATGCGTCCCAATGCACCCTTGTGCTGTCTGTGTAATTCATCTCAGGCAACCTCAACACAACACATAGCAGCCTGATCAAACTCGTTGTTGAACTTAATTAAGTCCATTCCCATGTCCTCGGGCCTTAACTGCCCAACTCAAACTCCTGATTTGCACTTCCTCCCTTCCTTCTGTGTGTGCGTGTGTGCGTGTGTGTGTGTGTGTCTGTCTGTCTGTCTGTTTACAAATTAAGAACTTCCTGCGCAAGGTGGAGCAGATCTTTATGTGTGTGTGCTGCCAGGAGTTGGCCTACCAACCCATCACCACCGTCTGCTCACACAGTGTTTGCAAGGTAGGTGCTGCGCGTGTGAATGAAGAAGTGAAGTGAAATAACTTATTTATAGCCTCAAAGCACCATAAAGTCCCTGTCTCGTTGTCTCTTTGTACCTCCTGCGCTCTCCTTTCCCCTCCAGACTTGTCTCCAGCGGTCGTTCCGAGCAGAGGTGTACACCTGCCCCGCCTGTCGTCACGACCTGGGCAAGGACTACGTCATGACCCTCAACAAGACGCTCCAGATGCTGCTGGACCAGTTCTTCCCTGGCTACAGCAAGGGCCGATGAGGTCAAAAACACATTTACTGGTGGAATACGTACACACTCAAAACGCAGCCCTTCTGTGCACCCACTTATACCCTCAAGTACCTGGAGCCCCAATTTAAAAAGCATTTGCGCGCACATACTTGCCCACAGACAAATGCATATTGCGTATACAGTCGTTTATGTATACAATCAATTCATACACACAAACAACCTCAGTAGGGACTGACCTCACCTGTTGAACTTGGACTGTCTCCATTAACATCACCAGCCTGAATTTCAACCAAGGACATTTTAAACTCTACACCCCAATCCACCACAGACACACACAGACACACACACGAAATGAGCCCCAACATATACGTCCCTTAGCCACTTTTGTCTATCCATCAGTTTTCCCTGCCGCCATGTTGTCCAGTGATTCCATGAGTTGACGTAGAGCACATTGTACGAGTTCATCTTTTTCCCCCCTGGCCGTATCATGAAACCAATCATGTGTATATTGCGTACCTGCCAACCTGTACGCATGTTGTGTACCGACTATGTAATTTTAGACCAAAACACATTGGTATGAATTGTTACATTCAAATACGCATTCATACATGTACAGTTTTTGACTGGCCCCCCAAAAAATGGAGCAAGGCTAATACAGTGATTTAGGCACGGGAAGACCCCTCCCCACGTGACTGAGTGACGCCCACGCCGCCTGTTCTGCGGCGGTAACATTAGAGAAGGAACGTGAAGCATTAACATGAATTTACATGTGAAATGAAGCACACAATGTTTTTTGTCCTGTTGAAGCTGGCTTGAACGACATCCTGGCCCATCCCATCAGCCTCTCCAGACCCTTCAGGATCCATCTGCCTCCAGGCACTGACTCGGTGGTCTCTTGTTAAGTCGTCCGTGGCAGATTTCACCAGCATGTTCGTCGCCAGAGCGAACAGGGTCACTGAGATGGTGCAGCCTGTAATGATTCCCACCTCCAGTCTGTGCCATTCAGATGTCGTTGGCCCTGCTGAGACTCTCTGAGGAGCTGCGTAACCACGCCCGTGTGCTCTAAACAGCCTGGTACCGCGGGGATGCCACCTTTCTGCACTGAAGTGTCGATGTGTCCATTCTTGAGGGAGAAATCAGCCTAGTCGCTTAGCTGCAATGCTGAAGAACATCTTTCCTTCAACACTGAGCAAAGAGATGATTCTACATTACGTTACAGCATTTAGCAGACGCTTTTTGTCCAAAGCCACTTACAATAAGTACATTTTGTCAACAGTAGTCAAACCAACCGTATAGCACAGTCGTCATCGGCTAAGGAATAAGTAGCGTTCATAAAGTTAGAAGGCTTTTTTTAGGAAGAAGAAGAGTAGAAGGGGAGTAGAAGAAGACCCTTACATGTTAGATAAGTCAGTTCAAGTAGGGTCCAGTTGTAATGGGTTTTTAGTCGAAAGATCGGTAGCGATTTGCTAATCTGATTCTAAACTGCTTCTGCGTCTTTGCTTCTGCACAGGTTTAATTCAAAACCGTGGCTTCTTTGTCCTTTTATTATTGGTACGGTTGTAAATCGGGACTTTGCTGCTTTTCGTGTCTCTCTGCTGAGGTACTGCCTTTAAAGACCCTGGTGGTCACGTGCGTACAGCCGCTGGCACCACTCGTGTTTGGAAAGCCTGCAGCACGATGGACACTCTCCTCGGTCATGCAACGTCGCGTGTCAGTTAAATCGTTTTTGGTGTGTCTGCTCATCGCGCCAGGTAGCAGCACCTGTTCACGTGCTGTGCGGCAAGTCATGGCACACCTCAGCGATCCAAGCCCTGTCCATGTGCAAACACTAGATATACAGGGAGTCTGTTGAACTCGGCACATTTCAATGATTTCCTAGCACCCTCTGTGCGACCTGGGAGTGCGGTCTCTTTTCGTGATCCCTTAGAAATTGATCTTCACTAATAGCTCACACGTTGCAACGGTTCATAGACTAAAATTCGAATTAAGAGCACAGAATCTCAGGGTCTTATGTATGTTCAGCTTTCTTATCATGTGAACAACACTCTAAACTAAAATAGAACAGCACTCGTCCTTGAACACGCTCGCCTCAGATCCGGTAGTCCAGTAGACCCGCGATTTTGTGTCATTTTTCCGTTGCATTTGGTCAGGTTAAACCCTGCGGAGGGTGGTTTCGAGGAGACAACATTTTTATCACATTTTTGTATTTCTTATTTATTCATTATGTTTCTGTATAAATCATTACCTCAGGATTTAGCCGGACCAGTGAGGAATTGTCACCTATTTACTTATCTTTTAAATGCACTTGCAGGCTCTACATCAAATGAATACAGAGTGTTAATCACTAAGCAAACCTTCCCAACAAGGAAGACCTATGACAAACAGAATCATGTTACAGTTGAAGCCCAAATATAATTTGCAGTTTTCCCCCTCCATGTCATCATTTTGTACACTCTCTCACACCAGAGCTTTTAATTCACATTATTAATAGTTTATGAAAATGTGATTTAGTGGCAGATGTTAATACACGCATGACATCTGTGCAAAACACATAGTTGAGTAGGTTCTTGGGACAGACAGGGGCGTGGCCATAATGCATTAGAATACATTTCTGTGTGACGTACACTTCGCACACCTCTTTTCGGGTTGTGGGTTGTCTTCCCGGTCTTTATCTGTGCAGTCTGACACACCAGCTCCTACCATCACATACGATCGAGTGTTACTTTGTGTGGCTGCAAGAGTAACAGGCATTGCTGCACATACGTTTCTGTGGTCTAAACAACAACAACAACAAAAAGTCCAAGCAGGTCCATAGAAAATGGACAAAGCCCAGCACTATCTTTAAAAAAAAGAACAACACGCTTGATGTTTTTGGTCATATGCGCATAACAGGGATTTGAATATTTGACACTGCTGATGTGGTACTTAAACAATGTCCATGGTTGGCAGGTCTGATGTTGACTAAAAGGAAAACGTCCCATGGATCGCACCCAGCCAGCAGTATACCGTCTGCACAGATCGGTCCTGGTGACATGAGTGATATCACCTGTCAGAAGACAACAGTCACAACTGTTCTGCCCCCAGGCACAGGGAGCCACATTCAACAGAACATAGAAAGCTATATTCTGGATGAATTTCCCCGAAACAATTGTAACGTTAATATCATTTTCACGCAAAAAAAAAAGCCTTCCACTGGCTCATAGAAGGGCTCAGCGGTCAGTTGGTTTTGGGAAAATCCAGCACTTGTTGGTTAACGTTATCAGGTCCACCACGTCCTGTAGCGCTGTAACGGGCATCTGGGCGATATGAGACGACGGCAGCGTTCACTGTGTAACACGCTGCTGTGCACATGTAATCGGTTTCTTATTGCTCCACTGATGTGAAATGTGTCTGTCTGACCCCCCCGATGTTTTACCACCCCTTCTTTCCCGTTTGTAGTCTGTCTGTCTGTCTGTTTGTGGTGATGTCCTTGTTTCTTTCCAAGAATTCAGGATTGTTTTTTTCTTTATTTTTTTTATTTTTTTAATTTAACGACGTGCAAGTACAAATGCTACTGTGGTCTCTAAAGCTAACTGTGATGTGCATTACTTCCACTGTCGCTCAAGCTTGTTCAGAAGTTATTTTATTCCTACATTGACTGGCAAGCGAATAGTCCTCCTCTCTCTCTCTCTCTCTCTCTCTCTCTCTCTCCCTCTCTCTCTCCGTCTTCTGCCCTCGGTGACCTACAGTACTAACGATCTTTAGACGTCTTGTGGACGCTTGGCTTCAGTGTTGTGTTCTCTGTTTTTATTTTTATTATTGCACTCTATTGAAAGAAAAAAGTTTGAAAAGACGAGTCACATTTAATTTTCCTATATAGCTTACTACTATGTATGTATGTATGCCATTTTTCTATCATTTTAATTGCCTCTATTCTGTTTTAATCATTAGTCCTTTTTATGTGGCGACCTCAAACCTTTGCAGCGTACGCCAGCCGGAGGAGTTTTCATCGCTTCATATCGTGATCTGAAATTTTTTACATGTCATAATGATAATACTTGATATGTACCTATTAAATATTTTGATTCCAGAAAACGGCAGTGCTTCCTTACTCATTGTCCTGCGTTTTACACGTTTCTCAATGCTAATGATCTATGTGTAATGCTAATGATCTATGTGTAATTGGGAAGTCAATAGATACAAATGAGTGATGGTGCTAATGAATGACATTAGGGGAAATAACATGTATCTGACTTGCCAAGCGGACATGTTTCAGTCTCAGGGTTCTGTTTGCGTTGCATTTTCGACTGAAGCTGCTGGTGGCTGATATTGTGTGCCACTATTCAACATCTTTAAAATTTGACCATTTGACCAAAGAAATCCCCCCAAAAGGATTCAGAGGTTTCCCCCGCATTTATGTTCTTGGCAAAGTGGGAAAACCCCTGAAACTGCATTTAGACAGTCACATGACACTAAAACTCTCCATCATATCAGAGGTTGATATCTGAAAGAATGCCGGTAGCAGCCTGATATATCGGCACAGAAATATATCAGTCTAAAATGGATCTCCATGATTGGTAACGGTGGAGCAAAACAGGCTGCAAAAAGCCTATTTTCCCATCAGAAATGTCAATGTGAAAGGAAAACTAGATATTTTTGTAGGTCAAGTGGATATTTTTAAATGACAGAAATATAGTATGTAAAGGTAGTTGTCTTTTGTTGCTTTAGTGCTAAAGTGGAAAACAATTTGCACAGCATTCCATACTCTTGACTTCATCTTAAAATGTCATCTGTAGATTTGTGGATTTTGAACAAAATGTTCCTTTCAGAGTCAGACTTTGTTGTCATCAAATCGGCAAGCATCTGTTCTTTCATTTTCCTAAGTGTCTGCTGAAGACAAATAACCAACTGAGATTCAAAATGTCAAACTGTTCCTTTAATAGTATGAAACCATTGGGAACAGAATAAGATACATTGTGTTGTTTTTATCGATGGTATTCATCCAGTTCCTGAGGTTTTGCAGAAAAACATATCATTCTCCTGGTACTTCAAACTAAAATGGAGAAGGTGCACTTATATCAGGGCATTTCCCCTGTCTCATTTCTGTTGACTTCCAGAAATTAAATACATGTTTTGTTCCCCATATTGTGAAGAGAGGGTAGTATTTTAAACCACAGGAAATTCAAATTCCCTCCACCAGAGGCATTTTTTATACTCATACAACAATCACCACTATCCTCACAGAGCAATGTTGCCTTTTAAAAACAGGCCAAAAGGTACATCTGAAAATATTTAAGTCATAACTGAATTGTCTCGATTACATTCAACAACCACAGCAAATTCCTTGTACGTGAAAACTACTTGGCGAATAAAACATTTCTGATTCTGATTCTGATTCTGAATAACAGAGGTACAGCAACTGGCATATTTCCTTGCCTGTTCTTCCTCAAGCACGGTTCATTTCTTGCTCTGATTTGTGTATGCGAGTATATATATCAATAATATAGACTATTATCAATATCTAATTGAAATACCAATAAGGTGAGAATTTATATGAGGCCTGAGATTCCACCTGGCCCGTCGTGATCTAAAAAAATGCAGATTAAAAAGAATACAAAAACGTAATGAGATTTGTCAAGCAAACTGGATTCTTACCTCAGTGGGTTTGTCTATAAAATGCCATAGCTTAAGAAATACATTGGTTTACATAACTGCACATCTTCCACTAATGCATATTGCAAATGTCATGCGTCAGTTCTCTGGAGCCCCCTGGTGGTGCAGAGGCACATGACATGCTCTGGATTGACATCCTGCTCTCTTGTAACTTACCTGATTTTAGTTTAGTTTAAAACTGAGCAGTATTGATGCATTATGTAGGATATTAGTAACGCTATCATAAACTAGAGGGTCAGCACTCACGTCATTAGGGCTTTACACAGGAACAGAATTAATCCACAGTCCAGAATAGACATTTTCATTTCTGACTAGAAAAAGGCAGCAACAAAGTTCTGGGCCTGATGGGGCTATAAATCAGATGTTCTACTCCCAGGTAAAGACACTTTGCATGGGACTTCGTATCGGTGCAGTTCTGAAATGAATGAGTGAGTAAATATTGATAAAAGACAATGGATTTTTTGTTTTATTATCACAGAAGCACAACAGGTACCACTATACAGGTGAACAACAAATTCATTACTATTATGAAAAAAAAAAAAAAAGGTAAAAAGGAATGCGACTCCAAAAACATCCAATCGGAACACCACAGCAATTTTTTCATCGTCCAAAACAAAACACTACAATAATGTCAGATATACATGACAGAAAGAAGCAAAAGCACTTTGGATTACTCACTTTCCTTTCACTTTGTACCAATACACTCGATGGCATCTTTAGCTTGACAGTGGAGTCACATGCAACAGCATTCATCTTTGCACTCGACCTCACCTTGCTAGTCTAAAGGGATTTCTATCCAGCTATGAAGTACCAATTAATGGGGTTGTTGCTCAAAAGCAACACATTTCACAAAATCCTAATACTTTTAAGAGGACATTAGTGCTATAGAATAAGACTGGTCCCGTTGACACACACTTTTATTGGAATTCGAATTAGACAAAGAAAACGCGGGACAAATCTCATCAATCTTGAGCCAATCAAATGAAAGCTGGAGTACCCGAGCGTAAACCTGATGACCTTTTTGTTGTACATTCAAGAAATGAAGAATCCTCCTCCTTTAGTCTATCATTTAAAAAAAACATATCAACAAAAGACAAGTCAAGAATGGAAAATAATACAAGACCTCGATTGATAGCTATGAAAATTGCAATATGCTCATCATAAGTCCAAAAACAAAGGTTCCCTCTTTCTTGAGTGACAAAAATATACCAATTAATCATAAATGAAAACAGTATAATAAAAAATACACAGAGATAGACTGGTGAAATAGGCAATGCACCTCTAAACTATTCCCTGGAACACAAAAAGCATGGGTCACTACAACTGAGTGTTTAACAGAGATGGAGGTATAGGAGTGAGCTGGGACGGGATGGATGAATATAATGAATGAAAGGGGAGGAAAGGAAGAGCGGAGAGGCTGTCCAGAGAGCTACTCCTCGTCAGAGGAGTCCCTGTCAAAATTGTAGGCCATGAAGAAAACATCGGGTCGAGTCGGGACGAGGGCATGGCCCGGTTTCACAATCTCAAAGCCCAGGAAACTGAACGTACGCACCAGTTTAGCTGTAGGATTAGGGTGGAGACGGGGAGATGTTAGATGCTGTACAAGTCAGGACACACACGCCAAAAATTACAGTTTCCTTCATTTGTAACGTTATCAAAGCTGCG
Source organism: Acanthochaenus luetkenii (assembly GCA_900312575.1). Lineage (NCBI taxonomy): Eukaryota > Metazoa > Chordata > Actinopteri > Beryciformes > Stephanoberycidae > Acanthochaenus > Acanthochaenus luetkenii. Next base: position 27,778 of record OMOT01042542.1, on the reverse strand, counting down.
TTTTGAATGGGAAAGAATGTGTTTTGTTGGGAAAAGAGGGCTGTTAGCACATACCACGATCATCTCTGTTCTTGTAAAAGCAGACAAACACTCTAACAACTTTCATATGTTCTTCAGCATACTCCAGGAGAGCCGCAAAACTGGAGGGAGAACAAAAGGCTTGGGTTTGAACATTGAAATCGATTGAAACACACTGGGACCTTTACTGAATCTCAGATGCATTCATGCGTCCCCAAACAGGCAAGCAACATTCAAATAACATTTTACTGACTATTTTCAAGGCTCCGCTTTGCCTGGCTCATCACTTTCAACAATCGCTCAGATGTTTTAGCCCCTAACGAGCCATGCGGCAACCTGAAATGCTCTTGAACCGTTCTGAGGTTGGGCTACAAACCCACGGCATCAAGGCCTTGGAAGGCCCTGCTCAAGGGGCTTGGGACTGTCTGGGCCATCCTTACAATCAATAAAGTGCAATCTAAAACATTTTTAAGACAGACTTGCACATAATTCTGTTTTTACTCGTTTCATTCTCATTGTAATTGCCTGTTTTATTCTTTTGTAACAGTTTTCTAGCAATATGTGTCATTTTTACTGTGCATCTTCTTGGTATTTACTTGTGGTTTGTATAATTTGTCCCATATAAAAGTAATGTTTGATTGTTACCATTTTCATTGTGATACTGCCTTTACTAGGCAAGGTTTCACAAGTCTCCACTTCATGCCTTCACCGTCTGTCTTGACCCTAACTGCTCTCACCTCTCCTTGCTGCCTTCGGGAAGTGCGTCAACAGGTATCTCCACATACAGTGCGCTGCCACTCAGCACGGCATCCCACTGTATTACCTTGGTAACAGTGGGACGGCTTTGGAAGTGGAGTATCCCGGGGCGACCATTCCTTGCTGGCTCCTCAGTCACTATCAACTTCCTGTCCTGGAAGAAATACAGAAAAAACAATGCATTTGAAAATGGATGAGTGGTGGACAAATAACAAAAAGGCAGTATGTGTGTGTGTGACTCACTAAGTAGAGCGGCCGAGCTGAAGGAGTGTGATCCCGTGTACCATTCCCTCGTCCACTTGGGATCTTCAGGGGTGGGAGAGGGGCATCAGGAGCACCACAGAGGCCCCGGGTACTACTACAGTGCAGGGACAGGCTGGAGAGGGGTGGTGTAGAGACAAAGATTACAACACCACTGTGACCTGTCTACACCCACTCTGCTGTCATTCAACTTTGATACGTATCAGAGTTCCGCAGCTTTCCACTGTAATTAAATAACATAACCCGGTTCAACCTAAAAATGTCATCTTTGTGTTGATTTTACTATTTGAATTAGGAAGAAGATCCGGTAGGTCGCTTCCGAGACCGAATCGCCTGTTTGTTATTGGTTCAGGAGTGGGTGTGGACATTTGGACCAATCAGGTCGTTTCTTGCACACGCAATAACAAAACAGTGATTCGGTCTCGGATAGTAAAATCAACACGAAGTTGACATTTGTATTTCCAAAAAACACTGTTTTGTTATCACATACATTGGCAGAATCTGCTTTGTTCTCATTCATTTGTGTGCTGAAAATGTGACTTTGAGGCCTGTTTCTACGTGCCATGTAAGTCAATGGGGAGAGAAAAAAACACTTCTGGATTATCAATTTCTAATGAACAGAGCAACTATTGAAGATATCTCACCAATATTTGGAGTTACAGTACATCATGACAAGGTAACCTCTACCAAACTTTAATGATGCTTTAAAGGAATACAATGTTTGACAAATAAACTGAGGAATTATACCTGCTAACTCATTTGAGATTATGTTTGCTAGCTTGTACCGTCCATACAGTGTGCTTATGCTTCACTAAAACTAAGTAAAGACTGGGACCACAGTAGTGAAACTACAATCTTCTCATCACAATGCACACAAACAAGTTGATTAGAAAAAACTAGGTGTAGCCATCAAAGTATGAAAAATCTTAAACTGACTAGTTTGGCATCAATTTAGCAGAACTAAAGAGTAATTTATACTTCTGCTGTAGCTTACATACACCTCTCCAAAAATGTAACTGCATGTAGGACGATGCAAGACCTGTGTTTGGCCCGCTTCGTATTTCCTCCTACCTTTATCCGGTTGATGTCCGCCGATAGTGAAAAAAACATGGAGCAGATGTAAGACTAGCTGAGCAGGTTTCCAAATATGTTCATTTGTAGGACTCATCTCAGAATTATAATGATTACCAGATGTCACTGCATCTGCGGCGAGAAATATCCCACAACACGAGTTTCAGAGAATGTAAACACTACTACTTCTGTTATTACTTCCGTGCTAACTAAACTCGGCCCTGCCATCAAACGTTTCGGTGATCTACGCACAATAACCAACGCAGAACTACTCGCACTGCCGTAGACACCTACACCGTAGCTTTGACACAGAAGTATAATTTACCCTTTAGTTGTGGATTCAGTATGAAAGGTCATGGATAGTAGGGAAGACCAATACCTTAACGATCTAAGATGTGACAAAAACTCTGAGACACTATGGCAAATATTTGTATAACGTACAATGGAAACACTGGGTTTAGGTGCATGTCATGCTTGGATTGCCATTGTGTTACTGTACCATAAGCATTGGTAGCCAACAGCACACCTATGTAAGACCCACTGAATAATCATGTGGTGCATAAAACCAAAGCCTCATCTACCTCATGACTACTGACAAAAAGAGAGGGAGCATCTGACAGATGTTACCAAAGTTATAAGGGAATTTGGGGTAATCCATAGCAGCACTACAGAAGAGTGGTGTCGCTAAGTTGCTAGTGTTGATTTGGTTATACACTGTACTTTTACATTCCTCATTTCTTGATTTGATGTTTTACATTTTGTCTTTAAACAATTGCACTTGAGTTTTGGTACAAACACAACTATTCTTGTGTGTTTTTGCATGCTCATCCTTTTGGTGGGCTTCATTTATCCAGAAAAGTGAATGACCATTCCTCATTGTGTTATGTTGTGCTTCCTCACATTGTAGTATTGTATTTTACCGTTGCCAGTTGCACATTCAACCCACAACGTCACCAACATTTTGGTTATTTTATAAATTATAGGTCTTCTGTAAATGACAGAATCTGCTGGGTCAAAAATATCGGAATTATCCATTTTGGTGATGTAGAAAGTTGTGGCAATCAAATGTTCTTTGTGACATGACCTCTTAACTTCCTGTGAGTGATTATGATTTACTACAGCTGGTGACTTCTCTGAGCCCATTTAAATAAGGCTTGTTTGATACACTCATTACACACAGCAGGGCTCGAAATTGCGCCCGTTTTGGTCGCATAGCATCCCAAAATGTTGTCTGTGCGACCTCTAAATATAATTGGGAGCATCTGTACGAGTGTAAATAATTGTTCTGGTGCGACTGTTTTTTCCGTCTTTTTTTCTGCACTTGAGCGTCCCTTTCTCTGTACATTCGCTAGTATGCCTTGTGACAGTGACCATTCTAACCAATCAAACGTGAGTTTGAGGTTCTTCGATGCCATTCGCGAGCGCACCGCTGCTATAGTTTCGTCAGCTCGGTACATGTCGTTCATCAAATAGTGCGAGATCGTTTTGGTTGATGGACAGCCCACAAACTGGTCGGACACGTGGAGGTGGAACACGGCAGTGCTGACGGTGAGGACATTTTTTTTATAAATATTTGGTATTATATAGTAATGTCATTACCTGGCAATATTGTAATACCACAATTATTCAGTGTTTCTTACATGTTGGTTTTCTTTTTTAATTGTTATTGTAATGTTGATTATTTTATTAATATAGTATTATATTGTAACCCATGTAAAGTGGATTTGTAAGTCAATAACATGTATGGAGCTGTGGAGGTCCACTTCTTGTTGGACGTTTT
>OMOT01042542.1:9285-23872 GCA_900312575.1 Acanthochaenus luetkenii | reverse complement strand
ATAAGGGAATTTTGGGTAATCCATAGCAGCACTACAGAAGAGTGGTGTCGCTAAGTTGCTAGTGTTGATTTGGTTATACACTGTACTTTTACATTCCTCATTTCTTGATTTGATGTTTTACATTTTGTCTTTAAACAATTTAAATATTTGGTATTATATAGTAATGTCATTACCTGGCAATATTGTAATACCACAATTATTCAGTGTTTCTTACATGTTGGTTTTCTTTTTTAATTGTTATTGTAATGTTGATTATTTTATTAATATAGTATTATATTGTAACCCATGTAAAGTGGATTTGTAAGTCAATAACATGTATGGAGCTGTGGAGGTCCACTTCTTGTTGGACCGTTTTCAGGCTGTACAAAGGTACAAAATGGAAATGATTAATCAAAATATCTTCTGTGTTAAAAGTCCAACCATATAAAAACCAACCAGTTACAGTTGGATTGTATTTCATTAAGGAATGGCTGTACTGTTACGCTGCCACTGAAAACTTCTACCCTGATAATGACATTTCAATTATTTTAGCTTCAGAACATCCTTCATCTAGTAAGGATCATGTTGGTCCTGCCTGTGTCCTCGGCGCAGTGTGAGACGGGGTTCTCCACACTGAAGGGCATCAAATCAGATCTGCATTAAACCCCAACACGGTTGAAGGTCTGATTTGAATCAGTGTAGTGTCCTCCTCTGGAGACGTTGGATGCCGTGGTCCAAGTGAAGAGATGGATGGAAGAGGGACAGAGAGCCAGGAGGCCAAGTTTTAAATCCTGGCCCCAGGATATTGCGTAAAGCCCCAGTTGTGGCTTATCATGCGTTTTTAAGGCTACGTTCACTGTTTTATGTTACTTGTAAACCGTACTGTTATGTTGTCATTTTTTATCAATAAAAAAAACATTATATATGTTGGTGCTCCTTGCATTTTGGTGGGTGCTCCTACATTTATTGCTGGTGCTTAAGTTGGGAGCACCAGTGCTACCAAGTGAGTGATAATTTCGAGCCCTGCTCAGCCACAAATGCGACAATGGGAGAGTCTAAGGAGCTCAGAACTGGTGTTCTACAGAAAGTAAATGGAATAATAAGAGGATTACCTCCACATTTTTCAGGAAAACCTAAAACCATCAGCCAGAAGGTTGGGTCTTGGACGCACGTAGGTGAGTGTTCCAACAGGGCAATGACCCAAACAAACATCAAAAGTGGTAAAGGAATGGCTAGACCTAAGGTTCTAGAATGGCCTTCCCAAAGTCCGGACTCAAACCCCATCGAGAACACGTGGACTGTGCTGAAGAAACAAGTCCGTGTCAGAAAGCCAACGGATTTAGTTGAACTGCACCAATTCTGTCACGAGGAGCGGTCAAAGATTCAACCAGAAGACATAAGCTTGTGGATGGCTACCAAAAGCACCTAATTGAGAAAACGGCCAAGGGACATTTAACCAAATATTAGCATTGCTGCCCTGCATTTCCCCTAGGGGATCAATAAAGTGCATCTAATCTAATCTATGTAGGACCCACAATAAAAGCATAAAAGAACCAAAACTCATGAATGTTTTTTATGACAATGAAGTATGTGCTCCAATTATTCACTGGAAGCTCAAGGCTGCCATGACATACATGTTCCTGTATGTTATGCGTGTAAACGTTTGACCACAGCTGTAACGTCTGTTGGCGTTAAGATGGATCAGACTAAACCCGCGGGTCGGAGACTACCTACGTTGGCTCGAGGTGACGCTTCGCAGTGGACTTATTTTAACCGACACACTTTCCTTAACGGTGCCGTTGTCATCGTTAGCGTTAGCCGCTAGTTGTGTTCCAGAATGGACTAACGCTAACTGACGTTGCGTAAGGAAGTCAGCGGGGTCTTTACATTGACAAGCGTTAATAAGATCCCGGGTGAAATCGCTCTAAAATTGGGTTTACGACTGTCTGTTTAGTTTGCGACCGCCACACATTACCCGTTTGATTAAACCCTGCATGTGTCATGAAAACGGCTAAAACACAAGTGAAGTGTAACGTTAGCTACCTGGCGCAGTTAAATGCGACTGTCCGACAGAACGTTACTCCCGGTATCCCACAGGCCAGTGAGTGAACGTCACCAATCTGCCCAGATCATCAGACATGTTTTGACGTAGACCCGAGTATGTCGCAAAAGTTAAAACCATGACGTATCGCGCTAGCAATGACGTGCCGTAAACAAAACATTTAGATGCGCTCTCTGGCTTCCGCTCTTCCGTAGCTGCTAGCTAACTAGCGTTAGCTTAACCCCGGTTACCCATCCCCCATGCATCAGTTAGCACTGTTAACGCGTTAGCTAACGTTAGGTTTAAATATTTCCCATCGTTCACTTACTTGCCAATCATGTCACAGATACTACTACTTAAATCCGCCATGGTAGTAAAAGACTGCTGTTTTCCTTCTTTTTCGCGAGCAAAGCAATGACTGTTTAGGATCCGCTGGAGGTTGGATTTTACCATCCGGCCTCGGATAGAGACACGACGGGCTGACTGTCCTCTGCTATGGTCGGCTGGGGGAATGAGCCGTCGGCGACTCGGTAGCTGGGTAGATTAGAACAGTGTCAAGCTGCTCACAGTTAAAGAAGGACACTTCCGGTACTATTTCGTTCCGGGACTTCTAAATAAAAGTCAGAGAGCTTGGACTACTTTCTTTTTTTGTATTGTCCCAGACGGGACAAATTCGGCTTACAGCAAGTGACAATTACATTTACAAAAAAAAAAACAGGAATAAAACAAGATACAGATAGTAAATACAACAAGGAAACACTTTCTAATACAGGGAAGAGGGGGGAAGTGGCTGTGCAGATTAAGCATACTTATTGTACTAAGGATGCATTAGTCTTATTGAGCCAACCAGACTGGTAGATGCCGCATGGCCTACAGAGCATATAATATATCACTGAGGGGTCAGCTGAGTACCAGTGATCTTACCAGCCGCTCTAACAATGCTGCTGAGGTGTTGTTGTTTTACATGCTCATATTCCTCAGCCAGTTGCATAAGAGGTCGATGCAGTCTCTGTTGTTCGCTCCTGACGCACCAGCCAAGGTTATTCTCACAGCCTTTCTGCTGTAGCTTATTCCATCCTCATTGGTGACATTTTGGGGTGTGTGAGTCAAGGGGCCTGTAGTCTGCTCCGTCAACCAGATGCTGGCTCAGCAGGCTCGGTCTGAATACTATGATCTGTTGCCTGATGTTGACCCTTTCGGTTATTGAAAATGGAAACACAAACACTACATTTTTCACTCGACTACCAAAGGGATTAACTCGCTAATTTGCACCACTTTCAGTGGTATTAGGCGTGTGCGTGTCGTGTGGCCACAACTGCAACATTCCTGCACAGACTTGACCTCATTTGATGTTTTAAATTTCCTGCAACAATTGCACTGAGTTTTGGTACAAATACAACTATTCTTTGTGTTTTTACAACCCAATTGGTTGTAAAAACGGCTTATATGCTAATCTTTTTGATGGGCTTCATTTATCCAGAAAAGTGAATGACCATTCCTCATTTATGTTCCACTTCATCACATCCAGTACGTTGTATTTTATTGTTGCATATTCAACCCCTGACCTCACCAAAACAAAGGTTACCACTGCCTGCAGCCCGAGCAGCACGGTGGTTAGCAAGGTGACCTCACAGCAAGAAGGTTGTGGGTTTGAATCTCCGCCCTGGTCCTTTCTGTGTGGAGTTTGCATGTTCTCCCCGTGTTTGCATGGGTTTCCTCCCACGGTCCAAAGCCATGCGCTTGTGGGTAGTATGTATATGATGTAGTTAGTATATGATGATATGTAAGTCGCTTCGGATAAAAGCGTCTGCTAAATGCCATAATCAAATCAACGTTAAATTCATATAGGCCATAAGAACGGCCAAAAAGGACCACAGAGCCAGGTTGGAGAACCAGTATAACCATTGTGATTCCAGGCGTATATGTGGCAGGCTATCGCTGACTACAAAGTGAGGCCTGTAGACATCTCCACAGTCGATACACCTATGTGAGATTTGACGCACTAAACACAGAACCAGCTGTCCCGGCTCCCATTGAACCCGACGACTCGGTTCTACAGCAGGTTTGTCGTGTCTTCAGGAAGGTGAAAGCTTGGAAGGCCCCTGGACCCCCTGTCTTCACGGATGTTTTCAATGCCTCGCCGACACAGCGTGCCGTCCCTGGGTGCGTCAAAATTACTACAATAGTGCCAATACAAAAGAAATCCAGGGTGACTTTTCTGAACGACTACCGCCCTGGAGAAACTGGTGATGGCACACAACATTACATTACAGCATTTAGCAGACGCCTTTATCCAAAGCGACTCACATGTCATACCGTTGGCGGAGGCAGCCATGCAAGGTACCAACCTGCTCAACGGGAGGAATTCGGGGTTAGGTGTCTTGCTCAAGGACACTACGACAGATTGTTCCCTGGAGGAGCCGGACTCGAACCGCCGACCTTGCAGTTGCGGGGCGGGAACTCTACCTCCTGAGCTATTGCCGCCCCCATACAAGTATACATTGCATGCATCATATACATAGTACATCACACCATGCACCACACTACACACAAACACACATATTTGCATGTCTTTTTGACTGTGGGAGGAAACCGGAGCACCCGGAGGAAACCCACGCGAACACGGGGAGAACATGCAAACTCCACACAGAAAGGGCCAGGCGAGATTTGAACCCAGGACCTTCTTGCTGTGAGGCGACAGTGCTAACCACAACACCATCATCCCAGACTCACTCAATCCACTCCTGTTTGCTTACAGATCCAATAGGTCAGTGGATGACGCCACCTCACTGGAGCACCTGGACAAAAGGGACACCTATGTCAGGATGCTATTCATAGACTACAGCTCTGCCTTCAACACTGTCCTTCCCACCAAGCTGGTCTCAAAGCTGAGAAGTGTAGGCCTGGGCAATTCTATCTGCTCCCCAGAGGGTAGTGGGGATCACTGGAGTGGAGCTACCCACCACCAATGACCTCTACATCACACGCTGCCGAAACAGAGCCATCTCTCCATCACCGCTGACGCACACCACCCCGGCTTTGAACTGTTCTGCCGCTTGCCGTCAAGGGTCAGATGGCGGAGCATCATGATCCATGACAGCTTTTCCCCCCGGGCAGTGCGCCTGCTGAACAGCCACCCATAGCCGGCTGCCAACTCACCCCACATCACACTACCACATTGTCCTGACACTGCCCAATACACATTACTGCCCCACACACTCCTGCCAATACTGAACACACACCCCCAATTACACTCCACTCCGCATCCCCTTCTGATCTCCTGGAGTCTTTTTTCTCTTCCCACACTACACATGTTTTACTGTACATGTGTTTATATATCTTTCTAGATTTTACATCCTGCACATTTTACTGTAAATTGTAATTATAGGTTGTAGCTTAATTTGTACTTTTGCACTTTTTGCAAAAGACGGCGATGGAGTAAGTGTTCCAATGTACCAGTACTTGTACTTGTTACAAATGATAAATAAAACTCTTGAATCTTGAGAGAGACACCCCTGTCTCGACAACTGGCATTATTGGGGGTACTTTTATTCGGCAGCACGGTGGCTCAATGGTTAGCACTGTCGCCTCACAGCAAGAAGGTCGTGGGTTTGAATCTCCGCCCCGGTCCTTTCTGTGTGGAGTTTGCATGTTTTCCCCGTGTTTGATTGGGTTTCCACCCACAGTCCAAACATGTATGTGTGTAGTATGTAAGACAGTATATGATGTAGTATGTATATGATGCATGTATGGCATATTATATGATGTATGTATAATGTAGTTACTGTATGATATATATGATGCTGTAATATGTATATTATGGTGTGTAAGTTTATGTTATTGAATAATTGTATTCTGGTTTGAAAAATGATAAAGTATTGTAGCCTATAACAATCTTAATTTTGGAAAATATTTTCAATGTTCAACTCTTGAAATCTGCATCCTGAGCTCAGTGAATCCTAAATGATAGGCTATATAGGTCTAAACCATCTGGGAAAATTGCCTAAATTGGGTGTCAAATTTTAGACTGAGGATTTGCAACAATACTACTCTCAAACTCCCCAAAGTAGCCTAGCTGTAGGGCGCAACAACTGGGTGAGAGCTTCTGACACTCCTTTGATTCATTTGATTATTTATTGTTCAATGGAATAAAAGTGATTCTGAGCTTCCTGTAGTTATAAAGAGTTCCATGCCATAGGCCGTTCAAAAGTAAAAATAATAATAATAATAAAACAGATTGACCAAGACAGGGAGGCCAGTCAGGATGCTTGAGCACTATCGCCCATCGTAACTCCACAGGGTGGCGACAGAGGAGCAGGCTACACAAAAAAGCAACGCAGGACAATATTCAACATACTTGATGAAATAAATCACTTTCCACATCAGGAGGTGTCATGCATCGTCTTCATGATCTCAGTTCAGTCACATATGATGCCACTCTTGATTAAGCCTGGCGATTGTCCTAGTACGCCTATGCGGTTTGTGTCAAATGTTGGTGTTTTGCAGACAGTTAACTAGCCGTTACAATATTTCACATTTACTGTAGCTCAAAATATGCTTATGTTTAAAAAGAAAAATTGGTCCAATATGTGACTTCAAAAATAGTTCATGTAGATGATACGGATGATGACAATTAGACAACTGTTTTGGTGTGGATAAAATCCTATTTTGGATTTTCAAATAGGCTCATATGTTGTCATCAGCCCACTGGAGGAAAATGTCAAAAATCTACATAATGTATAAGTACAAATAAAATGTTGGCAAATTATCGATACGTTTAAATACTAATTTGAACATATTCAATTGGCCTATGGGGTTTTTTTCCCAAGAAAGAAAGAAATAATTAATTAATAAAGATAGGCGTGTGAGCTGGCAACCGGAGGATTGTCGGAGTCAGTATCAGCAAGGCATTTACCCCTCTTTACCTAGCCTAGCTTTACCTAATGGATTATTGTCGCAATAATACCGTGTAGTTGACCTATTGGGTATTAAATTGTACTTAAACCAGCCAAGTGGGTGGTGACACCATTTATCTGCATACACTGGCGTTGCGCTTTTTTGACTGCCCACCGCGGGCCGTCCGCTTCCTCAACGTGAGACAAGTTTGTCCCTCCGCGCGCTCCGTCGGCAGTTCAGAAAGAGCGACGCCTGCAGCAGCCCGAGGTACCGCTGGGCAAAGATGGAGAGCGACACCACTGTCAGGAGAATAAAAGCCTTCGGGACGGAAAACAGCGTGTCGCCGGGTAACGACGACCTCCCGCGCGCGTTTAACGGCTACGGCGGCGACCCGAAGAAGAAGCCCGAAGTGAGCCTGTACTTGCTGCGGGAAGGCGCCGCGGCCACCTTGCTGTTTCTCTTTATTTTGACGCTATGGGGACTCGTGCAGTTGTCGTTGAAGCAGCTCGTCATCGGAAAGCCCACTGGCGAGTTCAACGCCGTCCGGGCCAGGTGAGTGCGAGTTTTCACCGAGTCACGCTTCCGACGTGTGTCGACTGTTACCGTGTTTCGCCCAACGGTTCGTTTTGTACCGGAGAGCCGCGACATTTCCTCTAGTTCGGTAGCATAACAGACCCGCCTAGAAACGACTACCGGATGTGCCCTCCCCTCCGCCGAGGTAACAGGGTCAGGTGTTTCGGTTCAGGTGTGTCGCGGTCAGCAGTTGTGGCTCTATTTTCATCCATAAATGAGTCCGGCATTTTATTTATTTTTACATTATCCGTAGGGATTAGGGCTCTGAGCTCTTTTGGTCTGGATCGTGGCGTTGATTGTTCTTTGGAAATCCAGATATGAATGTTAACAGTTGTGAATCAGCCGAAGTAAAGCAACGGTTCAAAGTCTTCAGTGTGTTCTGACTCCAAATCAGAAGTTACCTCTGTTCGTTATTTACGGTATTCTTCTACGACTGTTCGAACCAGTGAATTAAGAACCGCTGCTGCATTGATTTTTCTCCATGACCCATTCTCCTCTTACGTCGCCTTCGCTCTGACATTAGCCAAGTTACTTTACATAGAGACATTATTTATTAGTTTACTTCTATAATTAGAGGCAAAGATGAGGAGTCAATCTGGAGAAAAATTCTGGAGGATAAATATAAGGACTTTTAAGGTCCCATATATATACAGCTTATTGCTTATAGGCTTTGCTTTTCTGTTGTCCATTTTCCTATACCGCCTAGTTATAGCTCAGGTCTTTCATTAGGTGGCCCATGTCAAATCAGAAATAGTCTAGTTTCAAAGCCAACTTTGTTTATTTATTTCACTATTAAAAAGAAAGAAAAGAAATCAATTCCAGGTAGCATTAAAAGGTCTTAAATGTGGCTTTCTGAAACCTGCAGATACCCTTTTTTACCCAGATATCATTTTTGAAGTTGCAGCGCATTTCTCTTAATGCAATTGCTTTGGGCCCTTGCGTTTGCACCTGTCAGCCACTTTACTTTTCCAGTAGCTAAAGAAGGTATACTAGTAGAGGTGATGTAGTCATATGATATGGCCATTTTCCTTTGGCATGAATGCAAGAGCAAAGAGAAGATGTAATCCAAGGAAGGAAAATCTGGGAATTTGTTCTCTGTGTCCCATTTCTATGACACCCCTGCCTCTCTTGGTGAACGAGGCTGTATACTGTGTATTTGTTTGAGCAACTTCATGTGCAAAGCAACAACTTGGAGGTGCTTTATTCCCTTTGTGTTTTAACTGTTCATCCTTACCGTTAGAATAATTTTGTACTGACATTGACTTAATCTCAAAAGTTGGTATTTTTCTCTCATGGGGAGCATTCCCTTAGCTATAATACATCTTTGGATTTGTCTACTTTTTGAACCCCTGATGTGTTTGCATCCCTGATATTTAAGCCAATTTTCACACACACACACACACACACACACACACACACACACACACACACACACACACACACACACTACACACTACACACTACACATAGACACAGAAAGTGTTGTTTTGTTTGTTGTTTTAAGGCATCGTTTTGGTAGTTTAACAGGACCACAACATTGTCTCTGTCTTTCTCTCGACCTCTGTCACTTTTCCCCACACACAACCTAGACGGCACTTAGAGCAAATAACCAGCGTGGGCCCGCGGCCAGTGGGCAGCAGGGAGAACGAAATACTGACGGTCGGCTACTTGCTGGAGCAGATTGAGCACATCCGGGTTGAGAGCGCAGCGGGTCCCCACCAGCTTACAGTGGATGTACAACGCCCCACTGGCTCCTTCTCCATTGACTTTCTTGGGGGATTCACCAGTTTCTATGACCGTGTCACCAACATTGCGGTCAGGCTGGAGCCCAAGGCTGGGGCGAAGCATCTGATGCTGGCCAACTGCCACTTTGACACAGTGGCAAACAGTCCAGGTACGAGAACATACCTCCTTCCTCTGGCTAGAATTCCAGTCTATCCACGACTACATTGATTTAAATCCAATAGATTGTCATTGCTTTTGCGAGTACATTCTCTGGCACTGTCCCGCTTTTCACTGTATAGTCTTACTAAAACCAATGAAAACGGGTGGGCTTCTCATTCCCAATGATTTGTGTATGATGTTATTATTGTAGTAAAACACCTGAGAACACCTGTGAATTGAAAAAGATTTCCAAATGTGAAATATTATCAATATTTGAATGAACGGAATAGAAGCGGCAAACTTGTTATATTGATAATTTATATTTTTTCTTGAATATATTTTTCTAGTACAACTACAACTTAGAATCTGCTGTTGCAACCTCTCAGGTGCCGTTTTGTAAATCTGCGCCCCTTTTACTTTTGCCATAATTATTGTGGAGCATTTGGTGCAGAAGTGATTTGTGGCTTCAAGATAAGTGGGGTGGGTGTTGGGGGCTACAGTGATTATGTGACCAATCTGAAGAGCAGTTTAAAGCATTTTATTCCTGTTTGTTCCGGGTGATCTTAAAAACATAGTTTTCATCTTACAAACCTTATAATTCCCAGCAAGGTATATTTTTTATCACCTTTAGTAGTTATCCTAAGACGGGGTTCCCACGGTCATTAAATTCCTGGAAAAGTTATGAAATTAGAAAAACTGTAAATGGGAATGTCTAACGACCGAGTAAAGTTAGCAAGTGCTAGCAGTTTGCTTATCCTCCTGGGAAGTGCGTGTTTGATAATTTATGGTTTTGAAATGACAAATATAATACACTAGGGCTGTGCGATATGGACAAAACCTTCTATCACGATATGGGTAATTTCATATCACGATAACGATATATATCACAATATAGTACGTTTTCTGTAAATTTGATGTAGAAAGTAGATTCGATTCTTGATTCGATTCAATATCTATTCGGTTAGGGATATTTCAGTTACAATACCGATTTTGCTTGGATAAGAAAGAGATTCTCAGATAAATAATGCTGTAAATTGTACAAGGAACCCTTTAACCTGATGCATTATTACAAATATTAATGTTTACATTAAGAACTGACCCCAAAGCAGTTACATTAATGGTCTTTTTATTTAACACGACCAACACACTACAGCAGTGTGTCAGAAGAGAAACGACCAAAAGAGACAAACAACCATTGAGATTTTATTAAAATACGACTGCTTGATGTGTCACTTGTATGCCACATTTTCCATTGGCGCCTAGTGATATGTAAAAAAGGTCTTAAGTGATGTACTATGAGGTGTGTATCCTTTGCTGATAAATAAGGCAACATTACATTTTTTAATGGAGGTTGGTGAGACATTCTCGCCAAGAGAATGGAACGTATTGTGTCTAGTCTGTAATCTAGTCTAGACAACTGTTACCTAACCAAATTAAATATGAATATCTTAAGATAAATATAACCCACTAGGAACCATAAAGAGGAAGACATCTATACAAGATTGAGAGGTTTGTATGATGAAAACTGTGTTTATTGATCGCCAGCAACAAACAGGAAGTGGCGACTTTAAACGACTCTTCTGATTGGCCACCAAGGTAGGGCTGTTCCTGCCCCACATGCAGTTTCTTGAAGCCACATGTCTAAAAATCACCTTTCTGTGAAGTCAAATTTAGGACACAGGTGTATGAATATTTTCTATGAGTGTAAATTCCAACATACAAGTTCTCTGGTGTTTTGCTATAAAATACCCACATATTTGTGTCACATTGAATTGACTATATTAGGGTAGACTGTTCACAATTTATCATACTGACAGCCCTAGCAAGCAAATCTAGAAAAGAGTGATCTAAAGCACTTCTTGTACCCTACTACAAACCACCACATTGTGCTTTAAGCAGGAAGGTACTTAGCGGGATCAGGGGATCACATCTAGATTGCACAGTAATAACATTGTTATATTCAGTCATCACGTTCCTTTCTGGTTTCAATTCAGGAATGTTTCACAGGTCAATGTCTTAAAAAAAGAAAAGAAAAAGAAGAAGTTATTTTTCTGAACTCTCAGTGTTTCTTGTCTTTTTCTGGGGGGGGACAAAGATGAGTCTGTCCCTGACATAAGTGGCAATGACAGCAGCATGAATGGTACCCAGGCCTCCAGTGAACAAGCCTCCACCCCAACCCCAAACACGTCCAATCCAAAAAGCCGGAGCACATGATTCTCTCCCTCTGTCTCAGTTTCCCTCCCTGATCTTTGGGTGTTTTCTTTTCTTTTCTTTTCTTCTTATTCACTCTCCGTACAATGTGTTCCTCACCACTGGCCTGTCTAATCTTACGGCATCACATGCCTCCTCCACTGCTCCCTCTTTTCTTTCTTTCATTCTTTCAATTCCTGTCATTTATTCTCTTTCGTGATAGAACTAAGTCAGGTCTTTCCCGGGTTGTGGTATTCCACGCGTGTTTCACATGTTTGCTGCTGTTGTACATGGAGCCTATTCACTCCTTATCTCGGGCTCTGCCATTGGGTCAGGACAGTTGGGTGATGATAAACTGTCGATGTGGGTGCACGATTACATGTTTGTCAACACGACTTTGTATGCACAGACGCTAGGCCAAGTCAAACTTGTTTGAACGGTAACTAGGAGCTCACAATGTTCTGTAATGAGAAGGTTTTTAGTACCTTGTCACACATGTTCCCCTGTCCTAGGTGCCAGTGATGACGCAGTGAGCTGTGCAGTGATGCTGGAGGTACTTCATTCTCTTGCCAACCTGTCTACTCCTCTTCTCCATGGAGTAG
Organism: Acanthochaenus luetkenii; assembly: GCA_900312575.1. Taxonomy (NCBI): domain Eukaryota; kingdom Metazoa; phylum Chordata; class Actinopteri; order Beryciformes; family Stephanoberycidae; genus Acanthochaenus; species Acanthochaenus luetkenii. The sequence goes on along the minus strand of OMOT01042542.1, from coordinate 11,707 downwards.
TCTTCCTCTTTAATGGGGCTGAGGAAAATATCCTGCAGGTAAAATGGAGAGAAAAAGACATACGTTTATATAGAACTTTGACTTGTCTCTCCACACCTCCACACTTTGCATTGTCAGTTCCAATTCTTATGTCTTCCTTCTCCCTATTTTTGTTTGTTCATCAATTTATTTCCTCTATATTTTTGTGTCCCCTCAGGCCAGTCATGGTTTCATTACCCAGCATCCCTGGGCCAAACAGGTGCGAGCCTTCATCAACTTGGAGGCTGCTGGTGTTGGGGGCAAGGAGGTCGTCTTCCAGACAGGTACCATACCGCTTGTGTGTGCTGTTTGGCTGCTGCTTGACAAATCAGTATTGTTGGTGGGAAGTAGTGTGTTTGTTAGCTTGTTATGTGTGCCCTGTGTATTTGTGTTGGGTATGTTGTATGTGTAGCCCACTGTCAGTATTTGTATAAGTGCATGTGTTCTTCCATGTATTTGGGACTTAGGAAAGCTTGCAAATACATGGAATAATAATAATAATAATAATTTATACTTTATTGTCACACACATGCACAGAGCACCGCACACCTAGTGAAATAATTTCTCTGCATTTAACCCATCACGGATCCCCCCCGGATACACAAGTGATTGCACAAACACACACATGCTGGGGGGGGGGCAGAGCAGAGGGCTGCCATGTACAGTACGGCGCCCGGGGAGCGATTTTGGGGTTAGGTGTCTTGCTCAAGGACACTACGACAGATTTATCCCCGGGAGGAGCTGGACTCGAACCGCCGACCTTGCGGTTGCGGGGCGGGAACTCTACCTCCTGAGCTACTGCCGCCCTGTTATGGAGATGGACTGTTTGAAGTTGAGACACCCTTGTTCCAGCCATTTAGCTTGTTGCTAGCTGATACTATTTGGTATCTATATGGATTGCTAACAATCTCCTTTATGGTTCACTGAGGTGCCCATTATGTTGCATTTACATTTTAGGCATTTAGCTGATGTGACGGAGTGCGAGTCTTGAGTCTCAGTTCTTGCAGTAGGAATAGCTTTTATTCAGGCCTGGACAGAATACAGGTCATGAGTTCCCTAATTCTCCGGAGAGGCGGAGTGTGTCTCATACTTTTATATTATGATACAAAAACTATTTCTAGGGCGGAGTCACATCCAGTTTTGGCTAGTTTCTCTGACCTTGAGCTGGGATGTTATCTGAGGGTGAATTCCTGAACACAGAGTTTCTGGATTATGCCTGCCTCCTAGTTACACTAAATATCCTTACATTGTTATATCAGTATTGATTACAGGGTTGTATATCATAAAAGTATAATTCTCCAACAATAACTGATACGTAAAATGTCCCAGCATCTTTTAACGTCCATCTCCCTTAATTTCCTCCATCAGGTCCAGAGAACCCATGGCTTGTCCAGGCCTATGTCCACGCAGCCAAACACCCCTTTGCCTCTGTGGTGGGACAGGAGGTCTTTCAGAGTGGCATCATCCCCTCTGACACTGATTTCCGCATCTACAGGGACTTTGGTAACATCCCAGGTACAGCCCAACAAAGTCTCTGGGACTGACTGTGACAGTACAGTGACACATGAAGTATGGAGTCTCCATATAGAAAGCATGGAGTCTTTCTATGTCAAAGTCCAACATAAATACAAATACCTGATATATCTATAAAACATAGGCTTTGAGGTTGACCTATTATCTCTTTCCTTCTCTTTTCTTTTTCTCCTTTTTTCTTTCTCTTTTACTATCTGTCTATCTATCTCCTCTGTGTATGTGTGTATTTTCGTGTTTGTACAGGCATCGATCTGGCTTTCATTGAGAATGGTTTCATCTATCATACCAAGTATGACACCGCCGACAGGATCCTGACGGACTCTATACAGAGAGCTGGTACACACATACCCACACATACACCTATACCTAGATGTACTTGGCATCGTCTACATTTTATGTGCACGGGAATGACAAAAAATATATTTTGAAACGTCAACGATCAAATCCTACATATATCTGACAAATAAAAGTGTTATGATGTACTTTCAATGAGCACCAGTGATCGCAACAGTCATTGCAGATAGATTAAGCAGCTGGTAGTTGGTGGGTGTTAAGGTCTGTTAAGGTGAGAATGGTTACTGCAGCACTTGGCCGGTGTGGCAGGTCCACCTGCCAACGCTATTAAGAGAAGATGGGGCTACATTTTTCTGTCACAGATACTTGTGCATGTGCAAACACACACTGCATTTCTCCTTTTCCCTCCCCCGCCCTATTTCAGATTGGTCAGCACTCTTGAGAACTGAGAGATACACACACACACACACACACACACACACACACACACACACACACACACACACACACACACACACACACACACACACACACACACTTTTACAGACAATCCAGTCAGTCAGCACTAGAAACCTGA